>BQNB010030493.1:45000-54830 GCA_026074375.1 Tanacetum coccineum
TTTTTAGCTTTTTCCTTATAAGCTATCAAGCTTATTTTTAGACCTTAAGGGCTGAGATTTAGAAAATAAGCTAACCTAATAGAGTGAGTTCTACTTAGGTACAAGGTTTTATTAAACTCTACAAGGAAATGAGAGAAATCAAAATGGAAAAGTGGCAAAAATTATACTAATTTGAAATTTGCACTTGCTGGTGCAATGTGCAGCTGGTGCAATGTGCTTTGCTCAAAGTTATAGGAAAGACTTTTGAAGCTAACTTGTGACTGAATGATCCTAAATGAACACTCAACAACCTTTACTCTAAGATGCTTGTAAAAATCCTAAAATTCTAAGACTCTAAAGACTGAAATGATGCCCTGGTGCTGGTAAGAAGATTTTAAATGCTAAACTTGGTATTTCAACAACCTAAACCTGGAAACCTAAGTAAAACCTTATAAAATGACTATACTTAGCTGTGTAAAGAAAATGACAAGTTTGCTTTGACTTTAAGAGTCAAAATAAGCTTTTACCAAACACTCCTTTAAGTAAGCTGTCAAAAAGAATTTGCACTTCAATTCTATATAAAAGCTAATTAAACCTGAACTTTTTATCTACTCTTATTTGAAATGGATTAATAGAGCTAATTGAGCTATAAGAAGCCTAGCTTATTTATGAAAATAAGCTAGTTCCTCTATGAAGCTTAACCTACTAGCTATGACAGAAATGAAATTATGAAATCTAAATGAATTTTAAAACTTAGAAAACTTATAACAATCACAACTAACAGCTATTCAAACTAAATGAAACAGGAATAAGCTCAAGTATAAGCAAATGTAAATGAAATAAGCTAAATGTAGTACTAGGTACATGATAATCTGGATTTAAGAGAATTAAACCTTGATTTTGAAGAATCTTCACACTTAAGATATCCAGAAGTAGAATCTTAAGTGTTCCTAACGGCTACCAAGCCTCTAAACCTTTATCAACAAGTTCAATAAGCTAAAATAGCTTATTTCTTCATAAGCTTCCAATACATGATCAAACTGAATTCACTTGATCAAATTGAATGTAAAATGATTATAAAAGAGTAAATGCATGATTAAATCAGATTTTTAAATGAATTTGAGCTTGTGAACATGAATAAGCTCAAAAGAGCTTATTGAAAGCTAATTAAGTGAAAATGGCTTGAACTTGAAAAAGTAAAGCTGTAAAAGCTTAGGAACTGAATTGTATTGCTCAAATGAGTGAGTACAAGCTAAGTAGCAAGGTACAAAAGCATTAAAGCTGAAATTAAAAGCTTGAGGAAAAAAAACTAAAAATACGAAAAATTAAAGACTGAAAATAAAACTAGCTAACTAACTCTCTAAAATGATCCCTAACTTTCCTATTTATAGAGAATGGAAGAGGAGAGGAGAGAGATTCGTGAAGCTTCCATTTAATCACAACCGTAGATCCTTTTTAGCTTGATTTTGGCCGTTTGATCCTCTTGATGATGGTGTCTGGTCCAATGAGTGTGTTACAGTTGTTAGTTTTGTGAGTGGGGAGAGGCATAACGATAAATTTAGACTTAAAAAGGAGCGGGGGAGGGTGATTTTGGTGCTGGGTTTGTGTAACTTTTGGGCGGGAAAAACGGTTGTAGTTTGTTATAGGGCTGCGACAAACGCGGGTTTAGTTTAAAAGTTTGAGTGAATTGCACTTTCAGTCCTTGTGGTTGCTCCGCCCATTTTGTAGTTATATTGAAGGTTTAGTAATGACAAAACTGGCCCTTGAGTTTTCCTTTCTTCTTTTCCTTCTTTAATAATCACTTTCTTCATTTGGCAAATTAAGTCCTTGAACTTCAATCTTCTAAAATAGCCTTTGAAACTTTAAGAACTTGTCATAATTGGTCCCTGGCTTCATTATTTTGACCTTTGACTTTCATTCTTGATGTGTCGGGTTGATCCGGCTTTGATCTTTGGCTGTTTCTTCACTCTTGTTCTTGTCTCTTTCGTTCCTTGTCGGTTTTTGATCGTTTTTGCTTCTTTTTGTCTTTTCAATCCTTTCCTGCACAATTGGACACAAATCAAATAAAATAGATGCATATCGGTTGTTTAGGAGAAATGTACCCGTGACGACATTGTTGTCCGGGTTTGCCCCTGCATTCCCTACGGCATACACCTTTGCCCGAGCCTTGGCATTTCCAGTCTGATTACCTCGGTTGTTGTTGTTCTTCAATTTTGGGCAATCCTTCTTGAAATGCCCTTGAGCACCCGAATTACCTTTTAAAATCAACTTTCACTTTTCTCAACATTTAATCTCTTGGAAACACATTAATGGCAATCATTGCAAGTTTGCAACTTTTAGGCTCATTGAAATAGGCTACTCCCGATTAATAGAGCACAAAAGAGGAAAATTCGTCATCCTTGACTTTTCACTAGACTAAACAAAGCTAATAAACAAGATCATTGTCAATATAAGTCCAAATGATTAAGCTCTTATACTTACAACTTGTGAACTTTTCACTCCCGGGAATAAATTAATGATTAAGATGTGGCACGGTCTTTTTAACTTCAACCATTAGATCAATTATTCTTTCATAGTTGAAATTCATCTAAGCTTTACAAATAAGCCTTGTGAGCTCAAATGTTAATAACATAGATAAATCTCGACTCAAAGCTAAAAGAGATTAAGAAACAAAACTTATAAATTGATTTGAGAAAATGAAATTTTTAACCATTCTTTTATTTTCCATGTACTATAATTATTTTTCTAGCCATAGGACTGTTGTTCATAGTTCGAACCCGTACTTAGGGCCCTTCTTACTCCCAAATAGGAACTCGCAACAACAAAACCGGTGTTCTTAGTTCGAACCCACCCCACTATGGCCGCTCTAACGTTTTGTGGGGTTATCGCGACAAATTCAGGATACACCTTTTCCTTACATAAGCCTAGAATCCAAATCCCTTAGTTTCAATCATCACCTGGGCCGCGCTCCCTAGTGATATCACGAACCTTGATTCCCACGTACATAGTTTTAATCCTTAGGTTGCGACCACCATCCAGTCCCTTTCTCTCAACATGGATACGCCAACGATTAAAAACTACATATAGCTTTTATTATTCTATTTTTGCGAATGCTTCATTAGCACGAAAAATAATGCTTTTGCATTAGAAATGCTTCATTGGCATTCTTTTTATAATTATATTTTTTTATGAATGGAAAAATTTCATTTTAGAAAACACTTATAAATATGAAACCATAAATCTTACTTACATATAATAATGAATGCTTTTCTCAAAATGTAAGAAAACTTTTCCTAAAGCCATGTTACTTAGCTAAATTAAAAAGAGCACGTATGATTAAGTGTGTTAAGAGCTTATGGGAGTAAAAAGACATAACAAATCATCCATAAAGCTTTTAGTTTTCCAAATCAACCTTGCTTAAACAAATACACTTATATTTTAACTACATCATTTCTTGTTCTTTCAAATTTTAAAATCCAAAGCAAAAGGAATCGTGAAAGCTTTCCCCACAAAAGGTAGGTTAAAGAACTAGCTAGGGCATTTTCACCCGGTCAAGTCAAAATTAACTCCTATTTCTCACCAACGGACTACCAAAAAGTGGTGTTTTTTCCAAACTAAGCTTCTTTTGAGCTTTTCTTGTAAGCAAAAATTTAAAATTTCTCACTTTTTCACAAAAAGGTAATTCAAAAAGATTCAAACAAGGTTGCGTGAAGTGCAAGTCAATATCGAAGATATCCTTCCCCAAACTAAAATGAAACTTTGTCCTCAAAGTTTAAAAATAAGGGTCAAAAGGAATCTTTAACAAAAATTCAATGGTCATGCCAAAAGAATAGATGTTAGTTTGATAAAGACAAGGATAAGAGATTAGAGTTTTCCCATTTATGAAGAGAAGATTGGAGACCATCGATGGAAATTGTGGGAATTGCTTTGTCCTTCCACAATATTGAACCATGAAGCTTCCAAAATCCGGAAAACCTAGACAAAAATCACAAACAACCAACAAGAGACGAAAAAGAACAAGCTTCCTCTCTTTTTTACATTGTTAGCTCAAAAACATCTCTAAAACGGCTTAGTTTTTGTTAACCGAGTACAAGCTATACTCGCCCCCGAATTAATTTGTCCTTGGGGAAGCAAAGAAAATAGAAAGAAAATTGAAAAGAAAATAAAAGGATAAGCATGGGGTGCCTCCCACGAAGCGCTTGTTTATTATAGAGTCCCCTTCGCTTGACTCTTTCCCCAAACTAGTTTTTTATGGTGGATAATAGCAATGGTGAAGAAAATCTAAGAGGTAAAAACCTCCCCAAACTAGGAATGAAAGATATACCGAAGCATTTTTGATTCCGGGTTCAAAAAACTTTTTAGAAAAGATTTTCAAGAGAGAAAATGTAAACCCGGAAAATGCGTTGGTAACATGAAAGTCCATTAAGGGTGGGTGTGGTGGGTCAAAAACATTAAGAGTCAAAAGAGCTTTAGATGGAGCTAACTCTTTTGAACTCTTGTCCTTAAAAGCATCCTTGTCAAAAATACCCGGTTTAAAAATTTTATCTTCACTCCCCGTGGAGTAAGATACGGGTAAAACCTCGGGATAGGTGACAAATGGTAAAAATGATCGAATAGTAAATGTGAAGGAATCTTCCTCTTCAATATTTAGAGAATCAACATTTTCACCTTCCCCCGAATCAAAAGATTCAACATCATTAAGCACATCAAAATCATTTGTCACGGCCACTACGGGCTCAAAATCAAAACAACTCTTAACAACCGGTGATTCCGGATTATCAACACTATTAAGGTTATATGACTCATTTTCGGGAAGGGGGTAGAAATCAATTGAATGAGCAATTCTTCAAGAAAACCGAAAATCCCCTCCATCCGAGTCAATAATCATACGCAACTCAATGTCCGGTGGCATCGAGTCATCGGAAGTAAGAAATAAATCGACCTCCTCTATAAAAGAGTCACTATCCTCAACAGGGATAGGAGAATAAGAGAGAGACTCGATAATTGTATCAACATTTTCAGAATTATGTTCTTCCGGAAGTCGAGGAAAAGAAAATTCATCAAAAATAGAATCGGTCTTTGTAGAATCAATCGGAGAATCACGATTTAGAAGAGATTCTAAAAGATCAGATTCGGCATTAAAGCACGGTTCATCAATTCCCGGTGGAATTAGAATAGTTTCGTCTAAATCCTTTCTAGAAAGAGAATAACTTTCATTTGTAATGATTTCATCGTCAATATCATAAAGAGGATTGGAGAAAGAATTAAATTCATCAGTTATTTCATATTTCATATAATATATATTATATCCTTTTGAATTTCCTCTCGAAATAATGACTCATCATACACCTAAGAGAAATTTTCGTTAGAATCGAAAAGAGGATTAGAGAAAATCGTAAAAATCGGAGAAGATTCATCACAGACAGGCATATCACAATCGTCATCGTCGTCGGTATCATCGTTATCGACACAAACTTCAACGATTTCTGGCGAAATCGGAGCGAGATGATCAAGTCTACTCGTGGACTTTTCGTAATAGGAATCATCGATGTTGAACAAATTACACTCCCCCAAACTAAAGTCATCGGACTCACTTGGGTTTGAAACAAGGGACTCAACACTAATTGTTTCCGTTTCCGGAGTAGTGTTAATATTCCCGTCTCCCATTATGAGTGAATCCTTAGGCTCTACGTTTTGCGAAACGGGAGTGTGAATCGTATTCGGATGAACCGCATAAAATCCCAAATCATCGTCATCATCATCAATGATAATCTTCTGACTTCGAGCTCTAGCTTCAGACTTTCTAAGCTCTTCTGCTTCTTGTGTGATTTTCCGAATTTCAATGCTTAGACCATTGAATTTATCCTTAAGCTCATAAATCTTATCTTCACATGTTCTTCTAAAATCAATATCGATCTCTTCCTTTCGATATTCTCTTATTCCTAACTCATTTATCCATTCTTTCATTTCTTCTAAACACTGCTGCTTCTGAATCTCCAAATCTTGGATTCTCATTTCTTGAGAAGATTGACTTTCATTTAAAGCTTGATTAGCTTTTTGAAGCCTCCCCTCAGCACGCAGTTCCACAGTACTCTTCTCTTCTTGATCTTTCTGAATTTGATTAGAAATTTCTTGCTTTAGTGGTTGAATTTCATTAAGGATTTGTAAATCCTCAAATTACCAATAAGCCAGATTTTGCCCCCGCCTTAAGACCCGTTATCACTCGCTTTTAAACTTAAAGAACTTCGCGGAAAAGTAAAACGACCTTTGGTGTAGTCAAATTTATATACGTATAGTATTAATCTCGTAAGAATTCTTTCCAAAATACTTCTCAAACAAGAGAAATATAAGGTAAAAATCTCACTAAAGAAAACACAATTTGTATATTTTTATCCGGGAAGTACTTTTCCTCGGGTCGTGTCCCAACGAAATCGTGAATTGAGAATTTAGGAATAATTCGGATTCGAGTTTAGAATAGTAAAGGATTTTTGAATTGTTGATTACACTACAAAATATAATAGCTTGAATTGAAAAACAATTAGCTAGCACGAAATTTAAAATGACAAAGTGAAAACGAGATGCTAAAATTTAAGATTTAAAATCTAAAGCACGACTTTTAACAAATTTTATACCTAAAAATCACAAATTTAAAATGAAAATTTTAGGAAAAAGAATTAGAATTTTTTATGTATTTTTGAATTTTTTATGATTTTTTAAAGATTTAATGATTTATCAAAAATAAACTTTTTCTAAAAATTAACACTAAAATTTTTCTTTTATTTTTCAAAAATACTAGATTTAAAATGAATTATGCAAAAAGAATTTTAAATTTTTTCAATATATTTCTTATTTTTTTGAATTTCTAAGAAAAAAGGAATTAACTACATACTATTTTAATTTCTAAAAAATACAAATTAAATTGGAAAAATATAGAAAAATGGTTTTTCAATGCTAAACTAGTGAAGAAAGTGTTAATGGTACAAAAGCCCCATTTTTAAAAAACAACTGAACCCTAATTTGTCCATATTGTAAAATGTAACCCTAATTTTTATTTAAACTAAATTCAAAAATTATAAAACTATTTATTATAATAGAAAGACAGGGTAGAAATTGAAAGAATTGAAACAATAGGGTAGGCGGGCTAATTTTGGTAAATTTACACAACAGTGTAAACGGGTAACCCTAGACTATCAACTATGTACGAAATAGACCCTACGATTTCAGCTTATTTTGCTTATTTAAAAAGTGATTTTCAGACAAAACTTAAAACTACAAAGTTACTCAACAGCTTATTCTTAACAACTTTAATAAAGACACTTCTAACTTTAGACCAAAGAATAAGCTAAAAAATAAGCAAATAGATTTCTGTCACAGTAAGTGCTTGTTTGATAAGCTTTTTGGACTTAGGCTTATTGTGAGCTTAATTCTTGATGAAAATTAAAACTAAAAGAGGCTTATTAATGCCTAAGATGTGAACTAAGAAGATTTAAACTAAAATTATCCTATGCTTAACAAAACTAGAAAGAAAATTAAGATGAAAAATTGCAAGTTTTGAATGAAACTGTTTTGAGCTTTTTTCAAATAAGCTAACAAGCTACTTCTTTTTTTCCTTGTTTCTTTTTGGACTTTAAATGCTGAGATTTAAGAAATAAGCTACTCTAACTATCTACACTCAACCTAGGTAAAAGGAATTTGCAAAGCTTTCATAGAAATAGAAAATATTAAAGATTTAAAGTGAAAAATGCCAAAATCTAATGCTGATATGAAGTGCTCTGCTGATGTGTTTGGTCTGCTGGTGCACTTGGCTATGAACTCAAATACAGGCTCACTTTTTTAGAACTAACATGTAACTAAATGATCCTAAGTGAACTCTAAACAACCTTGCACTCTAAATTGTTTGTTAAAATCACAAATTCTAAATCTATTTCAGTGTGAAACTTGCCCTGGTGCAAAATGCAAAATTTTAAGCTCTAACTTTTTAAAAACTAAATCCTAACCTTTAAAACTTGCTTGAAGCTTGCTAAACTACCCTAACACAACTGCATGAACAATTTTGACATAGAGAAATTTACTTTAGGAGTCAAAAATTGCTTAAACCAAACACACCTTTATGAATTCTGTCTAAACTATATAGACCTTAAAATCTATTTTGAAAGCTTAAATTCCTAAACCTTTTATCTACATCTATTTATACTAAACTAATAGAGCTATTTGAACTGAAAAAGCTATAGCTTATTTAAGAAAATAAGCTAGTTTCTCTATGAAATTATTACTACTACTATGACAGATTTATTTAGGAAAGTAAAATTAATAAAGTTCTATGCTAATGAAACTTTACTCAGCCAATTCAAACTTCAACAATCATAATAATGAAGAGAAATAAGCAAACTATTAATAGAACTAAACAAATGAATAAGCTAAAATTTTAAGCTAAAATGAGAATTTAGGAATTTTAACCTGGAAATATTGGAGTCTCAGCACAAGAGCCACTCTAGTAGAGTGAGTGGCTCAAATTTTAAACCTATTAGCTTCCAAAGCCTCTAAACCAAAGAGCATTAAGCTCAATAAGCTGAAACAGCTTATTTCTTCTTTGATGCTTGAATTTGAACTCAAATCACTTAAGTGATCATGTTTAGATGTAAATGAGGTACAATTTAGTAGATGAAAGCTTAAACAACAACTGTTGACTAAAATTGAGCTTATAAGAAGCAATAAGCTCAAATGAGCTTATTTTGAGCTTATTTGATGAATTCGACTTCAAATGTAAATCAAAGAACACAAATACTTTTAAAATGGATTGATATTACTAAATTTGACAAGTACAAGTTGAAATAAGAGAATACAAGAGCTTAAAAGCTTGATTGCTTAAAGTGAAAACGAAAATGCTTAAAAATGGACAATTACAAAGTAAATTTTTAAATCTAAAAACAACAACTGAAAAATGATGTCTAAGGGTGCTATTTATAGAGAAGAGGTGAAGAGAGGGAAAGAATTCTAGAGTGATCCATTCAATCTCAGCTGTCGATCTTCTAAAGAGTGAATATAAGCCGTTGGATGAAAGAGATGATGTGTCTTGGCCAATAGGGTGCTGCCACGTGTTTGTTTTTGATTGGGGAGAGTGTATGAACGAATTTGGGTCTTAAAAAGGAGCGGGGGAGGGAATTTTCGAAGTTGGGTTGTTGTAAAGATTGGGCGGGAAAAGTAGTTACAGGTTGTTAGGAGGTTACGAGAAAAGCGGGGGTTTGGTTTAAAGGTTTGGAGTTATAGCACAATTGGTCCCTGTGGTTTCCTCCGCCCATTCTAGTGTAAAATGAAGTTTAAGAATGGCAGGTTTA
Organism: Tanacetum coccineum; assembly: GCA_026074375.1. Classification (NCBI taxonomy): domain Eukaryota; kingdom Viridiplantae; phylum Streptophyta; class Magnoliopsida; order Asterales; family Asteraceae; genus Tanacetum; species Tanacetum coccineum. The sequence continues at coordinate 54,315 of BQNB010030493.1, forward strand.
GCCCTTGTGGTCTTTATCTCTTCTTTCTCTTTTAATAACAACTTTTCCTCTTTGGCAAACTTGGTCCTTGAATCTTCAAACTTCCAAATAAGCCCTTGAATCTTTGAATACTTGTCAACTTTGGTCCTTTTGACTTTATTTTGGCTCTTGACTTTCTTTCCTGCTGTGTCGGGCTGATCCGGCTTGATCTTTGGCTGATTTCTCACTTCTTGCTCTTGTCTCTTTGTCTTTTTCCCGTTTCTTGTTGGTTTTTGATCGTTTTTGCTTCTTTTTGTCTTTTCAATCCTTTCCTGCACAATTGGACACAAAAGCACACATTTTCTATTCTTTTGGCATTTTCTTGGCTTTTATTAGGCAAAATCCCGGGTAATTTAATGTACAATTAAGCAAATATCATGGTGCATTATGAAACGTATTTCCATCAAAATCTGCAACATCTTCTTGAACAAATTCATTGGCAACTTCATTCAAGACTGGAGAGTTTGGTTCAGTAACAACTTGTTCTTCCGAAGAGAC
>BQNB010030494.1:0-15727 GCA_026074375.1 Tanacetum coccineum
TCATTGTTTTCTAGCTTAATTTATTTATAAGTAGGAGTAGTTATCAGCTTAATCAAAACCCATTTCAAAACCCAAGATTTACTTGCTTTATTAAATATAAAAATACCAAAAAAGAATCTTCCCTCAAACCTTTAGATTTTGGCGACATATACTTCGAACCTACCTCACTACTCCCCTAAAGAACGATCACTCCCCCAGACTTACCTATACAACACTACAACAGTTAGGTTCACTACCTAGGAGGATTGTAAAAATTTTATGGTTTTTCAAAATTCCGCATCAAATTATTGACGTCATTGCCGAGGAATAGTCTAGGTTTCAGAGTCTATTTAGCTTAGGTCTACTCACTAGATTCCTATCAAGTGAGATTTTTGTTTTTATTTTGTACCTTTCTTTTAGTCTATCTTTTCTTTGTGTTTTTGTTCGTAAATCTTTCACTAACCTTTCATTCGTCATCATGGCGGGTGAATGGACAAAAGAGCTATTAGGGTGCTTCATAGAATATTACCAAACCAATTTTCCTAAGGACTTTAAAAGTGACTTAGAGTATCTTGAGGAAAAATATAGGATGATGAATGATGAAAGGCATAATCCAAACCCACAAAATACCTCACCTAGTGAAATTAATGAACCATATAAGCCTTTACCTAGGATGGATTTGTATGAACAACCTTCATGTTTAGGATCAACTTTTGTTAGTGAGGCCCTTAGGAAAAGTGACCATATGCATCAAACTTTTGAGATGAGCTACCTAACAATGACCCATAAGTTGGATGACATGATAGAATTTCCTATTACAACCTAAGAAAACATATAAGGAGGATTTAGAATGTGAGATGGTTATGGTTAAGGTACCTTGGTGCATGTCATGGTTAGATGCATATGATGAGCCTCTAGGTGATCTAGATATGATGGAGGACGAGGCAGAAAATCCAAGCCCACAAAGTACACCACAAGTCCTCCCATCATTTGATGTATATGCACTGCTCATGACTTACCCAAAAGAAGTAGAAGAGACTATAGGAATCCCGATGGAGGTGGAACCTTTTGACCAAACACAACTAGAGGATGTAGGCTTGAATACTTGTAGTCTTGACCTCTTTCTTAGTTCTAGGGAAGTTCCTAGTGTTGATGAACCGGAGCCTCAACTTTTACCTAATTTTCCACCTTTAGATGTAAATCTAGGAGACAAAAGAGGAACCACCCACCCATCAACTCATATAGTCCGGGTAGTTTTAAAATGAAGGTAGTAAAACCATTGACCATTCATACACCACCTTCACCCCACATGGCATACTTCCATCAAAATGATGTGTATCACTACTATCACTCGCACTTAATGCTAAGTATAGGGGAAATCCACCTTTTTCATGTCAAATAAGCGTAGAGTCAGGCTCGTGACTCAAACAAAAACAAACGCTTATTGGGAGGCAACCCAATCTTTTATTTTCTTGCATTTTAGGTGTGTCTTGTGTGTTTGTTTTGAGTCATATGATTGTGCTAATCGTTCTTGTGGTTTATGCAATAAATTTTTCCTGGAAATAACTAATAGGATTATTGTGCAGAAATTTTTTCAAGAAAACAAAGCAAGAATTTTCACAGACCCTGGGGACGGCGTTAGGATTATTCCTGACGGCGTCAACAGCCTGCAGCTAAATTTTTTTGTGTTTTTCGAATTTTTGAAAATTTATTTTTGTTTAATTTCTAGAATTTGTAATTTTCCTAAACTCTTGCAGAAAGCCATGATTACATTAGTACATTCATCCCATCTTTACTGCTTTCATAGAGTCTAAACTTAGTTAATGAATGTTATATGTATACCCCGCCGATTTTATGCCAGATGTAGTTGTTTCTTGTTTTTGATTTGCATGTTATATTTGATGAGAAGAAGCCCATGAGTTGTTAGGAGTTTCATGTAGATGAATCTTGGATGATGATTTAGCCAGTTATCATATGTTTCTTCTCCATTATTGAACAAACCAGAGGAGTACTAGTTTTTTTTGCTATTTTCTTTTCTCTTTATTCATTTTACGGGTACTTTTAAGAACATTAGGGACAATGTTCATCTTAAGTGTAGGGGGTGAAATAAGCCTTAGAAACTATTCTTTCAATTTCATTTGATTTGTCCTTAAAATGATGTGTAATATACCGAAACATAGCGTAGAAGGTAATTTTGACCCAAATTTAAAAAAATTTATGGCACATATCGATGAAAACTGAGTATTACTAGCGTCTCATGGATAGGAATTATATGATTAGCACAAAAACACTATGTGAGGTTCGCCCCTAGATCTTTAGGAATTCAAGTATCCATCTTTGATACCTAAGATAGTTTTACCTCTAGCTTGCTCGAGTTAAAGAATGAGCAATCATATGTGTCGCGTTCATGAATTTGTTCGTGCATATGTGGTTTTGTCGCTTTTTCTAGAGCAATGGTATCCGTTAAAACTATATGAGAGTGTACCGGTAGTATATTAAATTTTAAAACTTGCTTTTGTGATGCATCCCGAGACTGCTTAGTGAGATCGCATTCGTATGATTAGGATTTGCTAAATTATAAGAGGCACTAGGATAAACCCTGTTTTAAACCTGTGATTGTTATTATGGTCTCCTCTGTCATGACCCTTGCTTCGCACTCATTTTTAGTGCAAGATATCCTTAGTACACCCCTCCGAGCCTATCCTTTTCGCGGTTCTCATAATTTTTTGATGGATTCTGGATTATTAATGAAGAACATTGTTTACACCCTTACCCAAATGTTACACCCAAATTGCCTTAGCCTTCCTTGTATGTACTCGTTTTTAGTACATTATTGTTATCACATTTGTAAACCCAATTAATTATTTGCTTGAGTACGTGGTTGCTAAGTTGAGTCTTTTATTAGTGTATACAGTTTTGGGATGATTGTCATTCATGGTAGTTTTTTTATGGAGAATTAGGGAAGAAAGTCAATTTATTACCCCCATATGTGCTTTATACACTCCATGTTTGTTGATCCTTTCAATTCGGGTCATTAGTTAGTTTATGTTTATGAGTGCTAAAACTCAAGTGTAGGGGTGTAATTATAAACCCCAAGTTATGTATTATTATGTTTCAACATATGGTAGGGCAAAAGTGTACGAAAATAATATAGAAAAAAAAGTGAAAAGAAAAAAAAGAAAAAGAAAGAAAAAACATCGAAAATAAATAAATAAAAAGAAGTGAAAAAATGTAAGGGCTTCCATCTTGCTTATGTTTATGTTTATGTCAAGAAAAAGTCAAAAAAAAAAGAAAAAGAAAGAGTTTGATGTAGAGTTTTGTATATCTTAGTCCTAATGTAGTCGAGTCTTGGCTTAGCAACGCCTTCGCATATATTCTTGTATATTAATTAACTCACCGCCACCCAAATCCACCCCCAAAGTCACCCAAATATATCCCATCCATTTCCGTTTCCGTTTAACTTACACCTATACATCACAACCCTTTAAAGACCTCTTTGATAGTAATTCCTAGGTGCTTATGCCATAGCAGTGGAGGTTTGATCCTTTATCAAGCTTATGGTAATTTATTTGCTATGACATGTAATGAGTGTTAATTTTTCATTTATCATATTGTTATAATTCATTATATACCCGAGAGAAAGAGAGAATTTAAACACTTATTGTGAGGTGCTAGTATATAATTTTCGTGCTTTTAATTACGAGGTCTAATTGGTTGTGTCATAAACTATCTTTAAAAAGTAAGTTGAATGCCTCCGATATTGTTATTGTCTAGATAGAAAAACCCATTTGCTTGAGGACAAGCAAATCCCAAGTGTAGGGGTATTTGATGAGGTGTCATTTTATACACTTTTTCGATGTCATTTAACCCCATAAATCATGTAAATATCTCTAAAATATGTGCTTAATCATTTTTTTGTATTTTTAGCACTTGGATGGCATTTGGAGGAAATACACGTGACTTGGGCTCATTTGGAGAAGAAACGGACAAGATTACAACTCTACACCAAAGTCGTTGAAAAAAAGAGCTCACAGTGGCTGGAGACGGCATCAGAAATACTAGTGACGCCGTCAGGATTGCAAAGCGATGACATCAGGAATTTGGTGATGGCGTCAGGATCTAAGCGACTTAAAGAAACCCTATAAGATTCAACAGGATGATGGCGTCACTAGATAAAGATGATCATTCAACTCGCGCGCGAAGTAGTAGATGTTGTTTTGATCATAACTCCTTCATACGAACTCGGATTTTGATTATTCAACTACCCATGCGATCGCGATGAGAAAATCTACAATATGGTGAAAAAGGTCATGGTGATGGCGTCGCTAAAATCCTGACGTCGTCAGAACGAACCGACTTAATTTATGCCTATAAATACACCCTCATAACTTCATTTTTCCAAGCCCGAAACCCTAAGGCCAATTCTAGGGTTTGGGTAGGTGTTTTTCTAGCAAATTATAAGGTCTTATTCATTCCATAAACATCTTGTAATGGTTTGATTATTAATTATATCTTAATTATGTCTTCAATTCCTTTTGTTGATTATGATTTCTATTCTCTATCAAGTATGCTTGGTTAATTCATCTAGTGTTTGTTTAGATGCTATAATCCCTGAGATTGATTATGTATTTGTGTTAGTTGATGATTATTTATTTTTATTATGCATGTTTGATCGAAGATCCATACGTTTACATATTATAGTCGATTGATTGATTTGTAATAAACTAGTTTGCATGATTAGGCAACCTTAACATGTAATCGGTTTATTCTTGGTCATTTAGCAACCTAAAGGCCTTTAAGAGACATGACTTAGCAACCTAAGCGAGGAGAAGTTAATTGGCGATTTGTATGTGAGTGTGTGTTAGTTAGTAAAAAGAGCAACCTCTAGGCTAATTAGTGATACCTGGCAACCTAAGGTCACATAGGACGAATTATGTATGATAGTAGAAATCTTAATGCTTTATGCTTGTGTTCGTGTCTGATTAAGTAACCTCATAGACATTAGCCATAAGTGTAGAAGGGTGAGGGGATGTGAACACTTAACCAAGCCATATTAGTCATAAACCCCCATCAATAATTTTCTATAGTTAAGCTCAATTACAAAATTCATAAAAAATTCAAAAATACATAAAAAATTCTAATTCTTTTTCCTAAAATTTGTGATTTTTAGGTATAAAATTTGTTAAAATTCGTTCCTTAGATTTTAAATTTCCGTTTTAGCTCGCGATTTACGTTCCGTGCATTTAAATTTCGTGCTAGTTAATTGTTCTTTCAATTCATGCTATTATATTTTGTAGTATAATCAACAAATCAAAAGTCTTTTATCATTCTTGACTCGAATCCGAATTATTCCTAAATTCTCAATTCACGATTTCGTTGGGACACGACCCGAGAAAAAATACTTCCCGGATAAAAATATACAAATTGTGTTTTCTTTAGTGAGATTTCTACCTTATATTTCTCTTGTTTGAGAAGTATTTTGGAAAGAATTCTTACGAGATTAATACTATAAGTATATTGAATTTGTTTCTACTACATCAACCATTAACCCATTGTTACACCCAAATCACCTTAGCCTTCCTTGTATGTACTCACTTTTAGTACATTATTGTTATAAACCATGTTAATTTTTAATTGAGTACATAGTTGCTAAGTTGAGTCTTGTGATTAGTGTATACAGTTTTGGGACGATTGGGATGCATGCTAGTTTTTATTTTATGAAGAGATGGGAAAGAAAGTCAATTTATTACCCCCATATGTGCGTAATACGCTCCATGTTATGTTGATCCTCGCAGTTTGGGTCATTAGTTAGTTTGTAATTATGAGTTCTAAAACTCAAGTGTAGGGGTGCGTTTATAAACCCCAAGTCATGTATTATTATGTTTAAGCAAATAGCAGGGCAAAAGTATACGAAAAAAATGTATATAAAAAAGAGATAAAAAGAATCAAAAAATGTGTATAAAAAAAGAGAGAAAAAAATGTACGGCCTGTCATTTTGCTTATGTTCATGTATATATCAAGATAGATAGTTGTAAAGTTTGTATATCTTAGTCCTAGTTTAGTCGATTCTTGGCTTAGCAACGCCTTCACATGTATTCTTGTATTTAATTAACTCACCACCACCCCAAATCCACCCAAATATATCCCATCCATCTGTTTCCATTTAACTTACACCCATACATCACAACCCTTTAAAGACCTCTTTGATAGTAATTCCTAGGTGCTTACGTAATTGCGGTGGAGGTTTTTAATCCTTTACCAACCCTATGGTAATTTGTATGCTACGACATGTAATGAGTGTTATTTTCCTGTTTCCAATTATTGTTATAATTCATTATACACCTGAGAGAAAGAGAGAATCCAAACACTTATTGTGAGGTGCTAGTGTATATTTTTCGTGCTTTTAATTACGAGGTCTAATAGGTTGTGTCATAAACTATTTTTGAAAAGTAAGTTAAATGCCCCCGATATCGCTATTGTCTATGTAGAAAAGCCTATTTATTTGAGGATAAGCAAATCCCAAGTATAGGGGTATTTGATGAGGTGTCATTTCATGCACTTTTTAGGGTCATTTAACCCCCTAAATCATGCAAATAGACCCAAAATATGTGCTTAATCGTTCCTTTTTGTGTTTTTAGCATTTGGAAAGCTATTGGAGGAAATACACTTGACTTGGACTCAATTTGGGAAGAAATGGGACAAGATTACAACTTTAAACGAAGTGGTTTCAAGAATGCGCGTACAGTGCCTGGAGACAGCATCGCAATTCCTAGCGACGCCGTCAAAACTTACAAGAGACGGCGTCATAAGTTTTGTGACGACGTCAGAACGTAACCGCCTCAAAGAAACCCTAAGAAGATTCGGCGAAGTGATGGCGTCAGGATTTTGGCAACGCCGTCGCGACTCAATTCCTATATATATACCTACGTTTTTAGGGTTTTAGTGTGCATAATAGTGTGCAACATTATTTATCTATTATGCACAAAACTTTGTCTTCCTTTTAGAGCACTCGGTACCGTTGGCTGATAGCTTCAAGCCATTATCCTTGGTGCCAAGAACATCAGCACACACCATGGCCTTCTTCCATTTTTTTAATTTTTTTTTGTCTTTTTGCGTTGTATTATTTGTGTTTTAGTGGGGTATGTGTGGACTCATGGCACCACTTTTGCCCATGTCACCACGTTTGTACGAGTGAGGGGGTGTTTTTGTGATACATGATAAACTGGTGCCATGAGAAAAAGTAGTGAGGTGGCACCCTTTTTACCCATGGCACCCCCACGGCTTGAACCATACCCAATGCTCTTATGTTGTTGAGTTATTATCTAATATCATTTATAAATTGTTGATAAATTTATTTGTTACAGTATCATCCAGAAAATTGTGTGGGCATATTGGCAATGGGCAAGGAAGTCTATAATGTGGTTGATGAACCTACTAGAGATCTTCAAATGATCATGACTCGCATTCATTGTTAGTTAATTATGGCTATGTATGTATACTGTGATGACGCGACTCTTTGTATGACGTATGTATAATTATCAAGTTTATTTGTTACTCAGGTTTACGAGTAGAGAGTGATAGTATGCTTATATTAGATGCACTCAAGAGGGCTGATGAATATATTAAAATGAATAAGCAGCAAAAAAGGATAGTTGTATTTGATGGAGGGTATATCTGTTAATGCATATTTGTTATGTTAGTGAAACTCTTTTAGTTAATTAGTGTGTTGACTCTAATACTTATCATATTTGTATGTATGTTTCTTGGCTTTTAGTCCTGTATATTACATAAAGCATATATTGGAAAAAATTGGAAAGGAGTTAAAAGATCAGGGTGTAGCTGTTGATGTTGTCAACTTCGGTGACCACCAAGGACCTAAGCCCGAAAGGTGCATAGGTATGTCATATGTGGCGTCCGATGACTGAGAATGATAAGAAAATACCAAGAGAAAGTAAGAGGGAAATTCTAGAGGCGTTAGTTGATGTTGTGAATAATGATGACAACAGTAACATTCTTCATGTTCTAGAAGATCAATTTTCTCTCCGTGACCACTTAGCAAGGTTCATAATATATATACTTGTTTGCTTAATTGGGCTCGTATTGGTTACATGCTACTTTTTTTCTTATATGTATGATATATATAGGTCTCCAATAATCGTCTATCGGGAATGGCGGAAGCAGTGTAACAGCTTGCCTTCTGTCAACAAAAGGCAAAAAAGGCAAAGGGAAAATTTCATTTCTACACCAAAAAAATTTATAGAATGCAATTCTATCTCAAAAAACATTAATTTATAAAATTGTCCCATGGCAACTTGGATTCTAGGCAACTAAGGAAGAATGTTCCAAGTGTCCCGTATGTGTAAGGTATAAATACTTAATTCCATTTAGGGCAACTAATACTTTTAGGGCGAATTGTACTTAGGGCAACTGGTCATTTAGTAATTTCACTCTAATATTTTATTTGAAAAAATACTTACAAAAAAGTACATTGTACATGGGGCTACTTGTACCTTAGGGCAACTTAATTTTTTTTTTTGGTGCAACTTGATATTTTTGAATTTCTTATTTGTATTTATATAATAAAAATTATAATTAAAATTTTTTATACACACTTTATTTGTGTAAAATTGTTTTCTATACATTCTTCATCATCTCCCGCACTTCCATCTTCTCCATAATGTAGCCGACCCTTTCCTTTTCTCTATCTTCTCCATTTTCCCTAATTTTTCCACCTTCTCCAGCTGAATACGTCTGTTCTTGTAATCATCGACCGGTACTGTTCATCATCACTTTTGTCGGATCCATAATGTGGTATAACAGGGTACATAATTTCATTTCTTAGTTTGAATTTTTTTTCATACCCATTTATATTGTAGGTATACTTGTTGATGTTTGCATTATAGAAGTCAATTACTTTTATGTTAGATTGATGACTCTTTAAGATTTCAAAATACAGAGGTTTAGTATATGTTGCATCCGAAAAAGTTTATGATGATCATTGCTTCCATTAAGTGAATTATTTAGTTATTTTGTTGTTCAGTTTAATTATGTAGTATCTGAAAGTTATTTTGTTCAATTTTTTTTCAGGACTTTGAATCTAAAGTCATAATTATGAGCAAATTAAACTACTTTTGGTTAATAAACACAAAGTTAGATGCCAATCAACGAAACTTGGTTAGGACTACTTGTTTCGGGTGTTGGTTGGATCTATTCTTTTTTTACCATGAACCACAACTCATAGATTATATGTTATGAAAACAACATAAAGTCGATGATTCTCATTATGATATGTCCCTCATTTATTATACTGAAGGTCATAGCCTGCATTTTGGTCATCCAGAGTTTGCTCTTATTCCTGGTCTGCCTTTTGGCATGGTAAACTTTGGTTTATATGCTTCCGGTGAGCTATAGTTTCGTAATAGAGTTTTCCTACATAAGCTAGGATTAAGTGTAACCAACTTAGATGTTATTGGTGTTATCGAGGATGAAGAGACATTTAGGAAGCTATGTGATCAAGACTCTATAGGTCTTTCGGGTATTGGTTGGATCTATTCTTTTTTTACCATGAACCACAACTCATAGATTATATGCTACGAAAACAACATAAAGTCGATGATTCTCATTATGATATGTCCCTCATTTATTATATTAAAGGTCATAGCCTGCATTTTGGTCATCCAGAGTTTGCTCTTATTCCTGGTCTTCCTTTTGGCACAGTAAACTTTGGTTTATATGCGTCCGGTGAGCTATAGTTTCGTAATAGAGTTTTCCCACATAAGCTAGGATTAAGTGTAACCAACTTAGATGTTATTGGTGTTATCGAGGATGAAGAGACATTTAGGAAGCTATGTGATCAAGACTCTATAGGTCTTTACCTTATTTTAGCTTTAGGGGTTATATTTATGGGTCGGTTGTTGACATGCCTGGTGGATGATACCTTGATCCGGTTGGTTGAAAATCTAGAAGATTGGAATTGTTTTGCATAGGGTGAGCACATATGGACATATTTATATGACAAAATTAAGAATGTAATAAAAAAGCACAATGATGAGCACTATTTTGGAATGAAGAAAGATCGCATGTATGTTCCTACATATACGTTGTCTAGCTTTGTTTTTGCTTTCCAGGTAAACCATTTAAAGATATATTGTAATTATTTAGTTCCCTTGTTAAATTTTAATTTGGCTATAACATTTTAACTATAATTTAGTATATTATGTAGGTTTGGATCTTTGAGTCATTTGAAAGATGTATATGTTGGTGGATTAAAGATCTAAAAGTTATACCAAGAGCACTTGGTTGGTCGAAAAAGTCTATCTTTAAAAAATCTGATTGTTGTTACCTTTTTGCAAAGGTTAGAGCATTTTCCTTTAAATATTATTAATAATAGGATATAAAATTTATTTGATTAGTACATCTCATAAATTATGTGTATAATATATATAGGAGTCTTCGACAACTACTGATATCAGGCCTACTATAGCTGAGTACGAATCATCATGGTGGATACACATCCATGTTTTTTTTTCTGGCAACACGTTCCAAAGGCTCCGGTCATAGAACATCATAGCATTTTTGAAACATATCTTTCAAAGCTGGAGAAGTCACACAAACGTGCGCATTCAAGTTTCAGAGTATCATCTAGTGTTTGCATGACTGATATCATTAGTCCCAAACAATGGCTTAAGGATGAAGTTATTTGCGAGCTAAATGTCTGTATTTTCAAACTTGAGACTATTATTCAGGTTAATGATCCAGTTGTATTTGAATTTATTCCCACTATAATAGCCAATCTTAATGTTTTAAAATACTATTTTATAATATTTGTTCACACTTTGCAGGTTCTTGCATGTGAAAGAAACAAAGAATATGGGGTATAGTTTTTAAATTATTTATTTTTACATGTGACATTCATTTTTTAGTTGTTATTATATATACTAATTTTGCTAGCAGGTGTTGCATTTTAATAAGGAATTTTCTAGTTTAGGCCGTGACTATGGATTCATTAAATATCTTATTCCAGGATTTGATCCAGCCACACTATTCAGATGAAGATATTTTTAATGTAATAAACATTTTTGTTTTAGAAATTTAAAATTTTATAATTGACAATATCTTATAATGATTTCCTTATTAATTACAGGATTTTGTTGTTGAAGATGAATTGATATTGTGTTTGGAAGATGAAGAAAGGATGCTTTTGGAACAGGAAAAAACATTATAGAAGAGCAGAGGTTTAGGGTGAAAGAGGCTAAGAGGATAAGGTTGGAAGAAGATAAACTGTTACAGATTGTGGAGTTGAAAAAAAAGGCGTCATGAGTTTATGAATTCAACTCATGTCAAAAGTGTATTGGGAAAGTTAACACATAGCAAGAGGAATCATGTTGATATTGTGCCTGGGAAAACAAATCAGATAGTAAGTTGGGTTAAGATAAATAAACACCATCAAAACATAAATGATCCATCTTTGTTGGATTTGCTCAAAAAACTAAAACCATGGGTTGAGGTATGATATTTCAGTATAATGTTTCACCATAACTGGTTTCCTTCCATCATGTGTAGCAGCTTATATATACTTAAAATCTTTTTGTATGATCTTTCACGTTTGTTTCATTCATTAGACACAGTTTGGTTGACTCCCAATATTGAACGATTTATTAGTCAACAAGGGCATGTTAAGTGTAAGTTTCCATGGAGCGATGATTATATTGTAGGTCAGAATTTCTAGCTAACATTAGCGTGCTTAGACCCTAGTATAAAAGGTTGGATAAGTGAAGAGGTTAGTATGAATAGAAAAACTAATTACACTTTTACTTATTATAAACTTAAAGCCTACGGTTATTATAACGGTAATTTGTTTCTCTCATTAACAACACATTGACTTGTGGGTTGATTATATGTGGCATGGGAGACTTGATAATGCTAACTGGGCCATGGTCAGCTGTTACTTTGTTCAGATACTTCTGCAAAATAGCACGTTTTTTTTATGCCAACGGTGATAAGTATGCCACTCCATGAAGCGATGTTGATCAGGTAATACTTTACTACTCTGGAATTTACTAAGAGTGTTTATTTTGATACTTAATCCTTCATGTTTTGATTTTGCATATCCCTATCAAAAGACTTTAGTTTATTGAAAGCAAGGGTCTAACCCATTCAGCAAAGGGTTTTGACCCAAACAAATTTTTTTAAGGACCTATAATATCTGCAATCCTAACAATCAATGTAAACGTTGTAGGTATTTTTTTTTCCCATTAATGAGACGGCTCAGCATTGGTGTCTTGCACACTTAAATATACTGTCCGGATTGGTCACTTTCTATGATAGCGGAGACACATATGACTATGAGTGGCGTGATTGGTATGTTTGGGTTCAGGAATGTTTACAGGTACAGTTTATATTATATTGTTTAGTCCTCTATGGTTTATTATACTTCCTAACTTTTGCTTAATCTTGAAAAAATCACATACAAAATCACCAATAACCATAGGGAAACTAAAGTATCCATAACCTTGGTTTTCAACTAAGTTCAGTTCCATTCTATTTGTTTCTAACTAATTTTGGTTCAAGTAAGTACAATTCTCACATTAGCAATGGTTCTTGAATTAATATTAAAATATTATTAGTGGCCAGGAAAGGTTTGACCTGTTTACCATGTCTGCCAAACTCATTTCATTCCTTCTAATCACAATTAATGATTTTTGCCATTTTGGAACTTTTGATTTGTTACCCCACCAATTGACCCTGTACTATCATTAATTTTCATTATTGTCTTATATATTGATTGCACTACACCTTTTTCATATACATTCCATTCATAATCTAGCTGTGTACACACACTTAAAACACACTAAAATGTCTCACCTTACTCGCCTAGCAAATTCTGCTAACTCCATACTCGTAAAAGACATGATGATTAAGTTATTTGAGATTGACAATGAAAGGGATTTTAGGGTTGTTAGGGAAACTTATGTAACTTTTCAAGAGTTCAATGTTCGTTGTCAAGAAAGGCGAGAACAAATGATTAAGATGCAACCCTTTTTGCATGTGTCAATTGTTCTTGCTGGCTCTTATAATTTGCTAAAAGAGCTTCAGGATTATGAGTTGGAGAAATGTAGGGAATTGATTAAATCAATAAGTGAAACTCAACTTAAGGTCTTGAAGAAAATCTCTTTCATTGCTAAGCTGCGCCGTCAGTAATTGTCTAGTCATGTTATGTTTTGTGCTTATTATCGTCATCTGTTAAACTCTTCTTTTGTGTTATAGTTGTTAAGGTTGCAGTCTTATGTTGGCAAACTCTTCTTTTGGCTTATTTAGTTTATGTTGTCCAGGGTGTCCTTATGGTCAACTTGTAATTGTTATGTTATTAGCAATGAAAGAATTTGCAGTTTTCAATCTATTTTGTTGTCTTCATTATTATTTTCACGTTAAGGAACCAAAAAATGAAATTACTACTTTGTAGTTGAACCCGTTGTCTAGTAAGGTTTTGTTCTAAGTTAACTATAATATACCATTACATTAAAAACAACAACGTGAACTAAATTTTAATGCAAAAACTATCAATGTATTTACGTCCGTCTGTTCCACTTACATTAGTGTAGATTAAATTACAGGAATGCCTTCTCATTATTCTATTAGGTGCTAAAGTATTTGATAAGAAAGGAATAGATCCCACTGATTACTGCATAATGTTTAAGCTTGCGGACAGTGTTCCTAAACATGGTGGTATATTTGGTGATTTTGGTGTTTGGGTTTGTATCTTTTTATATCGGTTGGTGCATGGCTTATCGTTGGATGTCGAAGGTCCTTTTGACGTTGCCCTGGCATATCATGAGAAGATGGTTCGTTTTTATTTTTCTCATAAAATTGATACATTTTAAATAAATTGTAATTCAAATATTTAGACAAATTAATCTTTTGAACTTCTGAATTTAAGTGTTTGAATATATTTTTTACTGTTTTCATATTAATTTTGTGTTAATCAAATCAACAAACACAAAAACACAGAAGCATAAACAAACTGAATCAAAAGTTGAATACATAAACATAAATTAAAAACTAAACAAGGATATGTAACCTTGCATGGAAGATCTTACATATTCATAAGAATACCAACAACCTAGAATTTTTTAGCATAGTCAATAAACTTGTGTTTGTCAAATGTCCTTAACTGAGTCTCGGAGATCTTCAGCATAAGATCATTAATGAGGTTCAAATCCATGGCTTGTTGCTCCCTGAAGAAGGCAACACTTTTCACAATTCTAGGGTCCTTGTGATGCTTTGCTTTATTAATTATCTCCTGCCTCGTACTAAGACTTGAATGGACTTCCCTCACAACCTCCAAAAGTATCCTGGCAATGCCATAGTCCCTATCTACCTCTTTGTCCATCATCACAGTCCACATCATGGACAGGTTGGTAGAGTTGGATGCTTCGCGTAGTTCTCTAAGAGGGGACTGATTCATTTTTACAAAGCAGATGGTTTTTGTATATGAGATGAAGATGAAGTTTATAAATGTAAAAAACCCCTATAAATACTACATAAAATCAACCGTTGTGGCTATTTAATAAACTAACATGTACTCTTTTTCCAAAGGGGCATGTCGTTTCATTTTTTTCATAATACTTGTTCGTTTCTTCGTAAACAGTTACACAAATCCTACTAAAATGAAGCCCATTATACTTAATTTAAAACATACTTTAAATCACGTTATCAACAAGCCCACAACATTGACTTTAGCCCACAACATTGACCTTATCATTAACCAGTTATCTAGTTTAAGCTTGTTTCATGGCCAAAGCAAAGTATTAAGGGGGTAAGTTGTGTGTTATTAAAATATAATTGTAAGGGTTAGTTGTGCAATTGATAAATTGCAAGTCATTACTGCCCTGAGATACATTTGACCATCTCTCTCTATGGCGCCGCTTGAGTTTCTTTGCAATGATGGTTTTGTCAGTGCCTTACCACTACATAAACTTCTATATATATCCCCATCTATTATTTTCATATCATCAATTACTCTTCAACCACCCTACTACATATCCACATAAATTATTTGTCAATGGCTGCTCCAGGACCATCAAACCAACTTGCAAGGCGTGTAATTGATGAGATTATAGAATTCAGTGAGGAGACCCAGGTGCAGAAATACATGAAATTCTTCATTGAGCAACAGATATCTGAAACCGGGTGTTTTATTAATGCCATGCGTGAGCAAGCGCATTCATCAAGAAATAGACTAGCTCAGTTGAATGTTATGATTTCGGAAATGGAAGCTATGAATGATCCAGGGGAGTTTTATGATGCCTTGTTTTGCTTGAGGGATGATAAGAGGGTTGAGTACAACACGCTTATAGCGTAATGATGTGATTGCCAAGGCGGAGGAGAAACTCACCACTGAAGAAGCACATCTTGAAATTATGAAGGCTGAAATCAACCTTGTTTAGGGTTGGGGATGGGTCTATCTTTTGTGTTTGTCATCATGTTTTAAGTCTTTTGCAATCTACCATGTTTAATCTTTTGGATGTTTAATCTAGTTTGTTGTTGTAGTTTGTCTTAAGTATAGATGTTGTATGGATCAAGAACTTTATTTTAATAAAATATGTTTCTGTTTCGTTTATTGTATTATGATGATTTTTTATATTTGTTTGATTAGTGGTTGTTATATAATGTTGGAATTATTTTTCAAAAAGTTGTTCTTATTATGTTTCTAACTGAGTTGGCAAACATCCTATAATAGTGTTGTTAA
>BQNB010030494.1:33948-54829 GCA_026074375.1 Tanacetum coccineum
GTTAGTTTGATATGATTAGTAATGGTGTTAGGCTAGTTTAAGTGTGTTGGCGATGTTGTGGTACTTGAAAACGAAGTTTTGAAGAAGTTGAAAGATACTCATGTAATGCATAAAATTAGCGACTCGGTTCGAGTAAGTCAAAAATTGTTAAAATTGAAATTGGTCTTAAAATTATGATAGAGGACGTTCCAATCTTCGTTTCGATATAAGGCTCGACCCGTAACTCTCAAAAACGAAGTTTTTACGGTCAAAAGAAGTCTAGAAAATGTTCTCCAAAATTCTGCATTTGTTTAAAATATCGGTTGCTGCCAAATCTGTAGAAGGGCATTTTTGTCATTTTCGGCCTTCGGCCGAAACATAAAAGTTGTTCGGAAGGTCGTTTTACTTTCCCGCGAGGATAACTAAGTCTAAAAATGTGTAATGACTGATCAAAAAGCTTAGAATAAAATATGTGTTTTTCTTTTTTTTAGTTTGCATCAAATATGATATAGTGGCATTTTTATCTTTTTCTGTCGAGTTTTTAGTCTCGGGTAAAACTAAAAAGTTGTTTAAAATGCCGTTTTACTTTCCGAAAAGGATAACTAAGGCTAAAAACGTATGTTAGTGGGTCAAAAAGCTTAGGATTAGATATTACATTTTTAGGAAAAAGATAAGTTTTCTGCAGAACTTGCAAGGGGCATTTTGGTCATTTTCTGGGCCGTTCCAGATCTCGGATAAAACTAAAAAGTTGTCTGAAACGTCGTTTTACATCAAAATGCTTTCGAGTTTGAGTCGTGAAAATGTATTTTAGCGGGTCTTTTTGGACGGGTCAGACTTAAGGAAAATATATAATAAAAAAATCAAACTTGGTGAAATTCTTTTAATGGTCAATTAACGTTATGAAGAATGATTAAGGCTTAAAATATATTAACTAAAACTGAAATTACAACTAATAAGTTAGTCTTTCACTTTTGTTCATGTCTAAAATCCTAATCTTTTAAAATTGGTCAAAATGGGTTATTAAAATTGCATATTAGTCAGAATGGGTTAAAATAGAGTTAAATCTTAAGGCGTAACACTTAGTTGGTATAAGTGAGTAAGTTTGGCGCGCACATTGATTCTACAATATAAGATATACATGCATGTCGAAATATATATATTTATACTTATGCAAAATATGCATTTTTCTTATAATTATATTTTCTTATACGCGGACCACTATTATTATAGGTCGCGGTTGAGATCGTTGTTATCATTCTTCCTTTGTTGATTTTCTCGGTCGATACTCCTAACTATGGTCAGTTTCTCACATCCCCTTTTTTCTTACATGTTTTAAATGTTTTGGGGTGGAAAGCATGATGTGTCGTTTTTATACTCTTACTTTGAAGTAATTAATCTTTTGAGCACATTTGAACTTGAACTTGTTTTGAACGTATGAAACTTGATTTGAACTTGTTGAACTTTGGAAACGTGTTGAACTTGAACTTGGCATGTATGTTGTTGTATGCTTGGAACCCACCACTACTTTTAACTCATTATCCCCCTCATCGGGATTAAGACGTTAGTACTTATGGATAGCGCTATTAGGAGACTAGCCCCTCCTCACTCCCCGCACAAGGGTGCATAGTACTAAGTGTTTGTGCCACACTATACAGCTGGAACTTGATTGGATGTTTGGAATGGTTAGGCTGAATACGTAAAAGTAGTGCCTCGCATGAACACTATAGCATACATATATGTTGAATTGATTTTGTATTACGTTACTTTATGTAACGGGAACTGTTTTGAAAACTTGATTTGTTTTGGACTATCAACTTGTTTGGAAATTGATTTTGGTTTGGACAACTGTTTTTGATACCTTGCCAATGAGTTGGCAAACTATTATTGGACGTCTACTCTTTTATAAACTATATTTGGTGTACAAAGTCTTGAGAACTCACCAACTATTTTGATAGTTGACCGTTTTTATCGTGTTTTTCAGGTGACGTTCCCAAAGTGGAAACTTAATGTGATTGCATATGAGCCTGTTCAAGATGTCTATTTTCTTCCAAGTTATTGTCTTTTGGGTGATCCATGTTTGGAAGAAAAACTACTATGTTGTCTTTGTACTTTTAAACTTGTACCTGAATTGTTGTAATTCGGATAACTTTCTTTTATTTTAACTCATGTATGGTTGTCTATCATCTTATGAGATGCTTATTAATATGTTACACCTCGCGTTTCTGCCTTGGTGGGGTGTGACAGATTGGTATCAGAGCCTAAAGTTATAAAGAACGCCGGTTTTTCAAAAATGAAAATCCAAACTATAACCAAAATGATTACCTTTTTCTAAAAACACCGAACATGAAACGAGTCGACTAGTCCGAGTGGTTGCATCATTAGACCTCAATTGGACATAACTTGATCAACTATGTCTAATTCAGGAAGTATCATGCAACACTGGGTATAGTCATTATTTTAAACAAGTCTAAAAACCGACTTTCCACTTTAGTCACTAAAAAGCATACTAGGAATTATGTGCATCATACATCATTTACTTTTAGATGTCTACTATTTGATTTCAATACATCATGCTTATGTTGATTGGTCCATTTATGTTCTGAGCTTGCTTTCACATCGGTTACTGTTGTCACACTGTCCCTAAGCACATTGTTACTAAGAACACCGTTATAGTCACAATATGTCCCATAGATCGTCTTCGCGCACTAATGATGTCGAGAGTGAGCCGCGACGTATACCTAAATACTTTTTGTACCTTTACCCTGCATAAGACCTTGAGGAGGACTCGTTGATAGATTCCGAGTAAGAACTCAAGGCGAGCAGCAGGTGAACTACGTATGCACGACATGAATGCAACACGACTATAGAGAGATTAGGGTCGAAAGCAGAAATGCGAGTGTTTTGTCCCTATCCTACCAAACTCTTTTCCGGATTAGTTGTTGGCAGATACACCAATGAGGGTGTACTAGTGTAGCTTACCCGCACGGTTAATCTCATTCTTTTTTGGATTACTGGTTGTGTAGTTCCTTTCTATTATGAGATAAGGAACTATTTGAATCGATTGTATAACTCAAGTGTCAATTTTGACTGATATTGATATCATTATCTTTTGGGAAAGATTTTGTGTTCCGTTGTCCCTGTTTATTCACTCGTTTGATTTCATATATTATTGATAGCATTGTTGTACGAGTTAAAACTTTGACACAATTATCTTGTAAAATTTTATCCGGTTATTTACTACTTAACTATGTAATGAATAAAACGATAAACTTTTTGTTATACGACAAAACTTTAGTTAAATACTATACCCATTATTCAAGTAAACTAAACTTGTGTAATACATCTATCCTTGGTTGGCTATTCATTTAAACACTTCGTTTAAAAGTGCTATATTCAACCTTAACTGAGTTAAAAAATTTAAACATGTTCATTCCTTAACTATATTTATAATAAATAATAGAATTATGGCAGAAAGAAGCACACGTAGCAACACTGCCAACAACACCAACCCTCCCAACAAAACAGCAGATGAAGTGACTCGACAACTTAACACCGCATTGCCAAATCTGCTAACTCAACATGTTCAAGCCCTCGGAGGAAACCGAGCAAATCAAAGAGAGGTCACACCGAGCTGCAGTATCAAAACATTCAGGGCTTCTGGTGCCAAGGAATTTTTCAGCACAGAAGGTGCAGTTGGTTTACTAACCTGGTTTGAAAGCATTGAGTCCGTTCTTCATATCACCAAGTGCCCCGCAGAGAGCCAAGTTAAATTCGCTGCTAGTATGCTGCAAGGCCGCGCCTTAACTTGGTGGAATACCCTTGTTCAAACCCGAGGACGGGCCGCTGCTATAGCCCAACCTTGGGAAGATTTTAAAAAGTTGTTGATGAAAGAAGATTGTCCTGATGATGAAATTCAGAAGTTGGAATCAGAATTTTGGAACCACAAGATGGTTGGGTCAGACATTGATGGGTATACGGCTAGATTTCAAGAGTTAGCAAGGTTGCTGCCACACATGGTTACCCCTGAGAGCCAACGTGTCAAACGCTATATTCGAGGTTTAGCTCCTGAAATCAAGCCACATGTCACTACATCCGAACCTGCTACAATCCAGGGGAGTATGGCTAACCGTTTGACCACCGATGGTATCAAGGATGGACTTTTCAAGAAAAAGGAAAATGCTGGAAACAAAAGGAGGTCGAATGACCAGAACAGGAACCGAGGAAGGGATGATAGGAATAAGAGACAAAGAACTGGAAGGAACTTTGCTCTGATTGTTCCGGAGCAAGGTCAAGGACAACGTCAGTATGCTGGTCAGCATTCGAAGTGTGCAAAATGCAAGTTCCATCATTCTGGAAACTGCCTTGTGTGTCGTCGATGTAACCAAGTTGGTCACTTTACCCGATACTGCACGGGTAGAGCTGCTAATGAAAGACCAAGGCCAACTTTTTGTGAGTGTGGAGATCCTAACCACTTTAGGAGGAACTGCCCAAGGATAAATCGAGCCACTACCTTAGGAGGAAATCACCCAAACCCGGTGCTAGCAATTGAAGGAAATACCAACCAGGGAAACAATAGGAATTGAGCACAGGGTAGAGCTTTTGGCTTAGGTGTTGCTAAAGCCCCACAAGACTCGAACGTCATGACGGGTACATTCTCTCTAAATGATCATTTTGCTACAGTTTTGTTTAATTCTGGTGCTGATTATAGCTTCATATCTTCCAAATTCTTGCCATTGATTAACATGAAACCTAGTGTCATAAGCCCCGGTTATGAGATTCAAATAGCTAGCGGCGTTATAGTAGAAACAAATAAGATTATTCGAGGTTGTAAACTTAAGCTAGAAAATCATACATTTATCATCGATTTGATTCCCTTTGGATATGGTAGTTTTAACGTGGTCGTAGGAATGGATTGGTTGTCAAAGCTGAGAGCTAAGATAGTTTGCTATGAGAAAATTGTTCAAATTCCATTATCTAACGAGGATATTTTAGAAGTTCATGGAGAACGTCCCAAAGGAAACCTAAAACAGCTGAAGACCATGGAAGTAAACGAGCTGAAACTCAAAGACATCCCTGTTGTAAGTGAGTTCCTTAGTGTGTTTCCAGAAGATTTATCGGGTTTACCCCCATCTCGTGAAGTGGAGTTTTGTATAGATCTCATTCCTGGAGTTGTGCCTGTTGCAAAATCACCTTATCGTTTGGCACCTACAGAAATGCAAGAACTATCCAACCAACTTAAAGAACTGCAAGAAAAAGGTTTCATATGACCTAGCTCTTCACCTTGGGGAGCCCCGGTCTTGTTTGTTAAAAAGAAGGATGGTTCGTTCCGCATGTGTATATACTATCGAGAGTTGAACAAGCTAACGATCAAGAACCGCTACCCTCTTCCTAGGATCGATGACCTGTTCGATCAACTACAAGGGGCCTGGTATTTTTCAAAAATAGATCTTCGATCCGGCTATCATCAGTTGAGAGTACGCAAAGAAGATATTCCCAAAATCGCATTCAGGAAGAGGTACAGACATTTTGAGTTCATGGTCATGCCCTTTGGTCTAACTAATGCTCCCACGATATTCATGGACCTTATGAACTGTGTATGTAAGCCGTATCTTGACAAGTTTGTCATTGTCTTTATTAACGACATCCTGATTTATTCAAAGTCCAAAGAGGAGCATGAAGTTCACCTAAAACTGATACCGGAGTTGCTTGAAAAAGAGAAATTGTTTGGAAAATTTTTGAAGTACGAATTCTGGCTACAAGAGGTTCATTTCCTTGGTCATGTAGTGAACAGTGAAGGTATACATGTGGATCCCAGCAAAATTGAAGCAGTGAAAAATTGGAAACCCCCAAAGACCCCAACCGAGATCCGTTCATTCTTAGGATTGGCGGGATATTACAGGCGGTTTATCATAAATTTCTCGAAGATTGCAAAACCTCTCACCCTGTTGACTCAGAAAACAAGAAGTTTGAGTAGGGTGATGAGCAGGAGATCGCCTTTCATACATTAAAGGACATGTTGTGTGATGCCCCGATTCTGGCACTTCCTAAAGGCGCATATGATTTTGTAGTTTACTGTGACACATCTAACCAAGGTTTTGGTTGCATTTTGATGTAGATAAATAAACTAATTGCATACGCATCCAGACAACTCAAAATCCATGAGAAGAACTACACCACTCATGATTTGGAGTTAGGTGCAGTGGTATTTGCTCTCAAAATGTAGTGACACTACTTGTACGGAACAAAGAGTGTTATCTACACTGATCATAAAAGCCTTCAGCACATTTTCGATCAAAAAGAGTTAAATATGCGTCAAAGGCGATGGATAGAACTTTTCAGCGATTATGACTGCGAGATTCGCTACCATCCATTTAAAGAAAACGTAGTAGCTGATGCATTAAGTAGGAAGGAGCGGATGAAATCGAGACGAGCTCGAGCAATGAGCATGACGATTCACTCTATCCTTAAGGCTAGTATACTGGAAGTTCAGAGTAAATCTTCCAAGGGCGCCACCACTTCAGCAAAAATGCTGAAAGGATTGGACAAACAGCTTGAGAGAAAATAAGATGGTGGATTGTATGTTGCTGAAAGGATTTAGGTGCAAGTTTATGGCAATTTGAGAAAATTGATAATGAAATAAGCCCATACTTCAAAATATTCTGTGCATCCTAGAGCAAACAAGATGTACTATGATCTACGAGACTTGTATTGGTAGCCTGGAATGAAGAAAGATATCGCTATGTATGTAAGTAAGTGCTTGACTTGCTCTAAAGTCAAAGCTGAACACCAGAAACCCCCGGGATTGCTCCAACAGCCAGATATTCCCGAGTGGTAATGGGAGAATATCACTATGGACTTCATAGTGAAATTACTGAGAACCCATAGCGAACATGACGCGATTTGGGTCATAGTCGATCGACTGACCAAATCTGCGCATTTCCTAGCCGTCAGCGAAGATTTCAAGACAGAAAAGTTAGCAAGACTGTACATCAACAAGATAGTAGCAAGGCACGGTGTGCCTGTGTTAATTATATCTGATCGTGACAGTCATTTCACATCACGATTATGGCAATCGCTATAGAAAGCATTAGGAATGCGACTGGATTTAAGTACAGCATACCATCTCGAAACCGATGGCCAAAGTGAGCATACCATTCAAACATTGGAAGATATGCTTAGAGCTTGCGCAATTGATTTTGGTGGTAACTGGGATACTCATCTACCATTAGTAGAATTCTCGTACAACAATAGTTACCACACGAGCGTGAAATGTGCTCCGTTTGAAGCTTTGTATGGAAGGAAATGTCGAACGCCCATAGCTTGGGTAGAGGTAGAGAAAGTCAGTTAATTTGACCAGAAATTGTCAAAGAGACCACCTACAAGATTGTTCTAATCAAGGAACGATTGAAGACTGTACGAGATTTCCAAAAGAGCTATGCAGACTACCGACGAAAGCCGTTAAAGTTTAGTGTCGGTGATAAAGTACTACTTAAAGTATCTCCTTGTAAAGGCGTAGTACGTTTCGTTAAGAGAAGCAAGCTTTCGCCGAGATATGTATGACCGTTCGAGGTGGTCGAACGAGTCAGTCCTGTTGCTTATCGTTTGCGTCTACCGCAAGAACTTGTAGGTATTCATGACACGTTCTACATGTCGAACCTGAAGAAATGCCTAGCCGACGTAAACTTACACGTACCGCTAGAAGAAATCAGGATCGACAACAAACTACATTTCGTTGAGGAACCTAATGAAATTATGGACCGTGAGGGCAAGAAGTTTAAATGAAGTTGGATTCCCATTGCAAAAGTTCGTTGGAACGCCCGACGAGGACCAAAATTTACATGGGAACGAGAAGACGAGATAAAGCGCAAGTATCCGCAACTATTTGCGAGCGCTAAACCTTAGGACGGACGAATGGAACTTCATGACGCAGTTCCTTTTAACGGGGGAAAACTGTGACATCCGTCAATTTTTAAGTTCAGTAACCAAAAGAAAACATGTGATAATTGACTCTTCCAATTATTTATAAAGTCATTTTTATGTGGTCATACTATTTTTAGCATTTAACATTTTTTACTAGGAACCTTAGTTATACGAACGCACCTCTGACCTAACGATCCTAGTTAACGGTCCTAACGACCAAAGATATGCTTAAATAACATTATAACAATGTTAAAACACATGGGAAAACATAATTTAACAAAATAATAAGCTATCTCAAATTTTACGTTTTTGCGACGTTTTACGTATTTACCGATAGTATCCAAGTTACACAAATTAACCTACACCTTTTAAATAATACTTACACTATAAAATTTATAAAAAAAACATAAAACCCACCTCCCCTCTTACTATGGCCGACCAACCCACCCCTTGAACCAATAAAATCTCATGCACTCTTCAAAACCACCCATTCTTGTCCCTATAAGAACTTAATACCATCAACTCATTTAGATCTAGCAAAAAAAAAATTCTCCTCCTTGTGTCTTATACCTGCTGCCACGACCTAACCACCATCAAAACACCTTCATTTTAAATCTTTGGGAGCAAGATCAAAGGTAAAAATCATGGTACAAGATGACTAGTATGTCTCTTGTACCAAAACTCTTCAAAAATGAGGTTTTCTTGACTTTTCTTGCATATTTAAGCTTGCTTTTGTAAAAATCTTTATGGGTAAATTATTTTCATAATAGAAAGCTCTTAAATCAGTAATAATGATGTACAAAAATGTTGGGTTATGCATTTTTATTTTTGCTACAAGATCTATGCAAGACAAGTAACATAAAGTCTTTGATTTTCAAAAATTTTGGCACATCTTGTAAGTTTGTGTGTAAAAGAGCTTTAGATCCATGAACCCACTGAGATTTTTGGATGATATTGATGTTAAGACTTGTATAATATGATTGTGGGAGTTGATTGGGTCGTTTTTGCATGTTGGGTTATTGGTTTGACTTGATTAAGTCAAAGCTATTTTTCAAACAGCCCCTATTTTATTTTTGGGTCATATTGATTTGAGCATAAGTTGATGATAAATAAATATTTTGACATGATTCAAGATCCTAGATTCAAGTTCTTTGAGTATAGTTTCCATAAATATAAGCCTTTTAAAAATTTGAGGTAGTTTGGTTAGTCAAAGTTGCAAAATGGTGTAATGTGTCAAAACTGCCCGAAAATCTCTTTTCAACCCCGTGTACTAAATTGATCATAAATCATAAACCACAATGAATCTATTATTGAAACGGATATGGGAGACAATTATATGGGCTATTTAGAGTCTCCCATTGGCCTAACTCATATAACCTTGATTTAGACCCTTTGATCTTTAAAATACTTTGATATGCCTAGATTTGGCCATTTTAGGAGTCGAGTATAAATGGTCGAGTATAAGTCCTTAATAAATTTTGGGAAAATTCATGGACACACCTAAAACATGTAATTTTGACATGGAGAAGTAGCTTAACCAAAAGCTTTGATTAACTTGGTCAAATGAATACTTAAAGTACCAGGAAATTTGGGTCAAATTGTTGTAATTGCGTTTTGTGATAAAAGTGACTTTGGAAACAAATGTGAATACAAGGCATAACAAATGAACCTTAATATTTTCCAAGCATATCGTATATGATCTAATTAGGTATATTTACTTGCCTTAGGTTGCGAATAGCAGGTTGCGTATTCGTTTGGGTTGCCTACTTAGTGTGGTTTGTTGAGAAGTCCTATTATCATTCAAACTTCTAAGGTGAGTTTCTAACATCCCCTTTTTCATACATGTTTTAAATGTTTTGAGGTGGAAAGCATGATGTGTCGTTTTTATACTCTTACTTTGAAGTAATTAATCTTTTGAGCACATTTGAACTTGAACATGTTTTGAACGTATAGAACTTGATTTGAACTTGTTGAACTTTGGAAACATGTTGAACTTGAACTTGGCATGTATGTTGTTGTATGCTTGGAACCCGCCACTACTTTTAACTCATTATTCTCCTCATCGGGATTGAGACGTTAGTAATTATGGATATCGCTATTAGGAGATTAGCCCCTCCTCACTCCCTGTATAAGGGTGCATAGTACTAAGTATTTGTGACACACTATACAACTAGAACTTGATTGGATGTTTGGAACGGTTAGGCTGAATATGTTTAAGTTATGCCTCGCATAAACACTATAGCATACATATATGGTGAATTGATTTGGTATTACATTACTTTATGTAACATGAACTGTTTTGAAAACTTGATTTGTTTTGGACTATCAACTTGTTTGGAAATTGATTTTGGTTTGGACAACTGTTTTTGATACCTTTCCAATGAGTTGGCAAACTGTTATTGGACGTCTACTCTTTTATAAACTATATTTGGTGTACAAAATCTTGAGAACTCACCAACTATTTTGATAGTTAACCATTTTTATCTTGTTTTTTAGGTGACGTTTCTAAAGTGGAAACTTAGTGTGGTTGCATTTGAGCCTGTTCAAGGTATCTATTTTCTTCCAAGTTATTGTCTTTTGGGTGATCCATGTTCGGAATAAAAACTACTATGTCGTCTTTGTACTTTTAAACTTGTACCTGAATTGTTGTAATTCGGATAACTATCTTTTATTTTAACTCATGTATGGTGTTTTGTCTATCATCTTATGTGATGCTTATTAATATGTTACACCTCGCGTTTCTGCCTTGGTAAGGTGTGATATAACTGATTATGGTTTTCAATTCAATAAGATTCCTCTGTATTGCGACAACAATAGTGCGATTGCCTTATGCTGTAACAATGTTCAACACTCACGAGCCAAGCACATCGATGTTCGCTACCATTTTATAAAGGAGCAAGTGGAGAATGGAATCGTAGAGCTATACTTTGTCCGGACTGAATATCAACTAGTTGACATCTTTACCAAACCTTTGTCAAGAGAGATTCAATTTCTTGATCGAAAAGCTTGGTATGAGAAGCATGTCTTCGGAAACGTTGAAACGTCCGGCAGAGGAAACGGACGAGTGATGGTGGTAACTCATATCCTGTATCATATGTACCTAAGAAAACATAAAAACACCAAAATATTTTCTTTTAATATAAATTTTTCAAAAACAAAATTAAAAATTAAAAAATCAGAAAAATATAAAAATATATATCTCTGGCATGTCTTCTGAAAATCGATAACATTTACGGCCTTAGAAATGTCATTTAATAATGATACGAGGCTGTAAATGAAGTTTGAGCAGAAGTTGAAAAGCTTTCAAAACACGCCAAAAATAGCTTGCTATTATTTTAGATAGCAACCCGATCATCATCTTAAAGGCAAGTATTTCAAAAAGAAAACTTGTCCTCTCAACGAGAATTTATTCTCGGGCAGGGTCTACTTTATGACTATGCAAAGGCTTGTGTGTCAGTGCGCTTATGTGTCTAAATAAGAGAAATATTATTTATTGGGTGTTGATTTTCAAAAATAATATAATCATCTTTAAGAATTCATCAAAAAAATCATTTTCAATAACATTTGACCACTCAAACAACGACTACTGCTCTTTAAATAGAAAACGGGTCATTGTTTGAGGGGGAGAAAATGTCAAATATCTTCTTCAAAAAGGTCAATTTGTATAAAAGGAAACGGCTTTAAACAATAAAGGGTGAATAGTTAAAGGGGAGTTAATTAATTTTAACTCAATCGGGCTTTATTTGCTATGTGTTTAATGCTTTAAGGGTATTATTACAAAATGTAAGACCTATCCTTGATAACTAAACTTTAGGGACTAGTTTTGCCATTTGGTAAACTTATTTAAACATTAAGTAAAGTTCATTAGGAAAATGGAAGCTCTAGTAAACCTCAAGGGGCTTTTTTCCAAAACCTAAAAGTTTTAAAACAAAAACACCCCCTTCTCGTCTGTTATACACACACGAACACCCTAAACCCTTGAACCTCCATTGTTGAATTTCAAACCTTCAAGAACTCATTCAATCTTCGTTTTAATCTTAAGGTACAGTTGTTTTAATGTTAAAACTTCCATATATCAGACCTAATCCTAGAATTATGCTCGAAAAACCCTAAATTCGACCTAACATTTGTCACCTTAAAAAGTAGATGAATTCTTAAATTGATTGAGGGGTTTTAGTCCTATAGGGGTCTAGATGTTGTACCTATAACAGTTTTTAATAGGGATAATGTATATACACGTTTTGAATGATTATTGAGGTCGAACTAAGGAAAAATTGTCAAGAACTTGTAAAAGTTCATGGGTTTGGGTTTAGAATTGCTTAAATGATTTTTTTTGTAAATTTAAGTGTCCTTAAACATGCTTATATGTTAAATCTTGAATATCTTGGGTTTTCATGTGTATGTGAGTCGAATAAGTCAAAAGGCAAGATTTTTGTGGCTAATTCATGAGTTAAATATGTTAAAATATTTCCTAGATGCTATGTGATCATGTTAAGATAGATAGTGATGATTGAAAAGGTGTAAAATGTTGGTGTATATGTTACACATGAGAACTATACATGTTAACACAGGCGAACTATACACTAGTTGTTAACACAAGCGAACTATACCTGTATACATAGGCGAATTATACACTAATGTTAACACATGCGAACTATACATGTATACACAGGCAAATTATACGCTAGTGTTAAGGCAGGCGAATTATACACGAATACATAGGCTAACTATACATGTGGCTCAATACAGGCGAATTATACATAGGTGTATAGGCGATCTATACACTTGATGCGTCACACAGAGCGAAATATACAACACTTATATAGATCGGCGTATCATTCATGATTTTTTTTCTAGGAAAATCTAATCTATTATTTCTCTCGATAATCTTATCTTCATAACATAATCTAATGCTATAATCTAAACTTAACCTTGCTCACTTATTGATTAATTTAGAGTCCTGTTTTCCTTTAGAAATATTTAGTGAATGCGCACTTGGTTTCTTTAGATTGCACTTATAGTTAGTGTGTTGTTTTGATTATGTGATTCTAACTCTATAGGTATCATGTGTAAGTTAATATTTTGCCTAGTTTTCGTGTGCATAATTCCTAGTGTAAATCAGTCTTACATCTATATTCATTCGTCCATGATCTTGTGTGTCTTTCCTATGATATATATAATTGCCTTTGTATATGAACTGTATGTGACAATCTTTAAAAAATATAACAGAATCATGTCTGCCATTATGCTTAACAAGCCAAAACTGATCTTGAATTTGTTTCTAACGAGAAAAGACTTGACATTGGGATTGAAACGAAACGACTAAATCCTGGAACAGATCCAAAGCGTAAACCCACATTTCAAGTGTTCTGTCATGATCTTGCTTCACTCCATGACTAAAACTCTACATTTCTCATCATCTTAAGTTGTGTTCCTGAACTTTACATGCATTAATTATGGAATTCTGTTTTAAAAGCAATGGTCTGGAATTCTGTTTAAAAGCATGACACTTTCTACAAATTAAAAATGGACAAAAGGAAGAGATTTAAACTCAATCTGGAAATCTTCAGAGATATCTTTAAAATCTACCCTAGAGTACAGGGACAAGACTTTGATTCACCTCTTACTAATGATGAAATTATGTCTTTTTTAAGAGATCTTGGTCACACTAGGGAAATCAATTCACTTAATGATGTTGTTGTTGATCAGATGCATCAACCTTGAAGAACTTTTGCTGCTCTCATTAACATAAGCTTATTTGGAAAGACAACTGGTCTTGACAAGCTTCGTCTATCCAGAGCACAAATCCTTTAGGGTATGTACCATCAGAAGAATGTGGACTATGTTGAACTACTTTGGGAAGATTTCATTTACCAGATTGACAACAGAGCCTACAAAAAGCAAGAGAAGATGTACTACCCTCGATTCAACAAATTATCATTCACTACTTCCTTACTTAAGACAAGACAGTATCCTGGAGAAACAAGATCGGGATGCACACCTCCAAGGATGACTATCTGATAAACACTTTAAGATTCGTCTCTGCAAAGGAAGAATCAAAAATTTATGGAGCTAAACTTCCTAAGTCTATAAAAAATCATGAGATGCGGGAAACCAAAGCTTACAAGACTTATCTTGGCTATGCTACAGGAGCTACACCTCCTAAGAAGGCGCGAAAGTTCAAGAAGCCTGCATCTCCTCAACTCTCTACTGTTCCAGTTTCATTTGAAGAACCTATGATGAAATAAAAGAGAGTAAAGAGACCTGCAAAGAAGTCTACTAAGGCTCCAGCAAGAGGTGATGTCATTAGAGAAATTCCTGAGATTCCATTGTCTAAAAAGAAGGAAAAGGTGGATGTTGCTAAAGGTAAAGGAATTGAGCTGCTATCTGATGTGGCATTAACTGGAGAACCTCAGTATGAAGAAGTTTAAAGGAAGAGTACGAGGGACTTTTACAAGACTCACCCAAGTGGGTCTGGTACTGTTACTAAAACTGCTACAAGTGCTGAAAAGATCAAACCTTCCGTTACAAATGAAGGAACTAGTGTTAAACCAGGGGTTCCCGATGTGACTGAAGAAGAATCGTCTGAAAGTGAAATTGAATCTTAGGGAAATGATGAAGATGACAGCAATAATGAACAAGATTCTCGAAGTGAAGGAAGTGATGAAGAGAATGACAGTGATGATAAGAATACCTAATCTAACAATGAAAATGGGTTGGATTCCGAGCATGAAACTGACGAAAATGAATCGGATTCCGAATCTGATCATCAGGAGAATGAAGAAGAAGATGAAGATGATAAAGAAGAGGATTAAAATCTTGTTAAAACCCCGTCCAATGATTTTGATGATGAAGGAAATATTACTGATAAAGCTGAAGGTGATGAAGATGAAGAGATGCATTATACTACCAGTCAGCTATATGATGATGTGGATATAAGGCTGAATGAACCAGTTGATACTGATAAAGGGTTTATTCAATATAAGGGTACTTGTTGGGATTAAAAGGCTTCTTAAAGTTAGTATTGCTCAGGTGAATGTTACTGCTGTTAAGCAAATACTCTAAGTAGTTAAGACTGTTAATGGAAAGTTATTACTATCAGTACAATGTTAGTACTATTAGTGATCTTATTGAAATATATGCTAAGTAATTAGTGTTGCTAGTAGTAAAGTTAAGACTGCTAGTACACAGTTACTACTATTAGTATATATTAGTACTGCTAGTACTAAAGTTACTACTGCTTATGTTTATTAGTACTACTGGTACAAAAGTTAATGCTGCTAGATTACAACTGCTAGAAGAGTTACTACTGTCAGAAGGATAAAGACAAGTAGAGAGATAAGATTGTTTAGAGAACAAGAATACTTACGAAGATAAGTATTAGTTATTTGTGAAGAATATATGTATAATGTATTTGTTTAAGAGATTACGTGTGCTTTTAGAAAAGATCATGATATCTTAGGAAAGTATTGTAAGTCTTGTAGGACTCCTTGGTGTATAAAAGGAGGTCCTAAGGCATAGAATTAGAACATACAAAAATGAGTCATTGTCATAGCTTCAAGGTTGTAAACCCTAATACTGTCAAAGAGTGTTTGTATTAATATATTGAAGCTTATTGTTTTGGTTTCTGTGTCTCAAACATACTTTTTCTTTATTCTTCTTAGTGATATAAACTAGATTCCGTATAATTTAAATCATACACTCAAAGTTTTAGTCTTAGTACCTTTGGATTTATCCAATGATACTAAACCTTACATTAAGCTAAGGAGTTCAAGATCTGTTCATTGGGATCAACAAGTGGTATCAGAGCTTGTTATGAAGCTTTGAATAAGAAGAAACAAACAACACATATCTAATTCTCTATGATAAGATAGAGGGAGGAACTACTTCTACAACTCTGACTGCTAGACTTTCTCATGACTGATTACTCCTTCTAGGAGGTAATTCTGAATGGTAACAAAGTGTTGAAGAGAACTGTTAGAGAAACTGAGCAGGAATATAAACCTACTATTGCAAAAAAAAGCAGGACAAGAGGAATGAGATGAACGCTAGAGGAACTCTGTTGATGGCACTCCTAAATAAGGATCAACTGAAGTTCCGTTCATACAAAGATGCAAAATTGCTCATGGAATCCATAGAGAAGAGGTATGGAGGAAACAAGGAATCCAAGAATGTTTAGAGAACTTTACTCAAGCAACAATATGAGAACTTTTCAGGATCAAGATCAAAAATAATGGATCAAACTTTTAATGGTTGCAAAAACTTATTAGTCAGTTAGAGATTCAAGGCGAAGTTATTGCACAAGAAGACATGAACTTAAAACTGTTGAGAAGTCTTCCATATGAATGGAAGACTCATGCTTTGATCTGGAGGAACAAAGAGGAAATATAAACAATGAGTTTGGATGACTTGTATGTAGAATAATCTTAACACAAGTGTGGATTGATTCACTTAGAGTTTTAGAGAGAAAGAGGTGGTTAGATGAACACTTAGAAAGAGAAAGAAAAATGATGATATTAGCTTAAGTGAAATGTGACAAATAAACAACCAACACCCTCCCCATGTGTGGAGAGGGTTTATATATCCCTAGCATAACTGGCCATGGGCTTGTGTTATGGGCTTACATTGTAACTTTGGCTTGGTTAGCTTACTAACATAACATTACTAGTTACTACGAGCTATGACTACATATATTAAAAGTGACCGATACTTTTTCGTATTTATAACAATCTACCCCTAAGGGAGGTCACTCCAATTTACAAAAATTCAAACTTAACATACTATGCTTTTACTTCGGTCTTGAGCTCGTAGTCTTTAATATTCAATCATTTACTTGTGATTTGATGTAGTGATCATTGAATTTTGATGTGAGCTTGTTCCTTTGTCTTGACATGAATGTGATCTTTGGGCTTCTTGAAATCATCATCCTAGTATAATCTCTCACCATCTTGTAAACTTGGCCATCTCGTTAACTTGTGACTTTTGGACCGACATGCTCATACCTTTCTTGATTTGATAATCTTGAAAAGCTTTAATAATGCATCTTTCTTGAATTTCTTTAACTTTAACACTTTGTCACTTCAAGAAGGACGTATGGTATCAGAGTAGCGAAAGTCTTGAAACATGTACTTGAGCTTTCATGATGTCTTTATATTTGTCGGTTGGGTATGAGCATGTGGCTATGAATCTTGTGAGTCAGCTGGAATCAGGTACCTCCATCACCATCTTTAAATATTCCTGAAATAAAACAGTTAGCAATAAAGCAGGGGGACAAATATGGCTTTGTCATTCGCCCGTGTTTGGTTGGAGTAACCTTCGAATCCGTGAGGATCGACCTGTGATCAGATAGATTCAATTTAAGAAGAATCTTCTTGACAGGATTTCCAGCTGTAGTATTGAATCTTTCTAACACATATGTATTAGATTCATCGTACTCAGCATGTTCTCATTATCGGAACGTCTCAAAGCAGACAACACGATATGAGTGAACCAGCGAGTTACTATCTCACCGATTGAAATAAAAAATTAATTTGAAAATCAATCGACGTGTCGACTTGTAAAAAGTGTTTTGTGACACATCGAGAGTGTTAATTATTTCAAAAATTCATCAGCAATCGTTAATTCATAACCTGGAACAAGTTTGATTCTTATGGAATCGCACCATCGTTTCTTTCCAGTTGTCACAAGTTTGATTCATATAGAATTGCACAAGTCACCTACAAATGAGCTTATTTAGATGTTTAGCTCAAGTAGGAGTTCCAATTTCATCTTGTGAATGAAATAACTCGATGTTATGGTTTAAAATCACAAGAGATAATGGCGTAGGATCTTATATGTTAACTTGTTATTCACATTGTGTGACCTAGCAAGCATGATTTGACAAGTGTCCTAATGAGATTTATGGATGATCTCTTTTGGCTCTAGACTCAATAGTGCACTTTGTTTTTAGTGATCGGAGGCTAGAGCAGACTGCCACCTTTTTAATATCAACTAACTCGGAGTGAGAAAGTTGATAGAAATGCATGTAATCTCCATGAGAAATGAAACAAGAGTCTGTTGAGAGACCTTGAGTGGCTAGGGAGGGTTGTGCATAGCGTCACTGGGTCCATGACTATCTTCAATGTCAGACAACAACTTAGTGTTTCTGACAGATTATGTATTGACCCAATTTCTGCCTAAGTGTATGGAGGGCTTCTTTCTTTTCACCCTTTATCCTTACATTTCTTTTTCATTCTTCAACCCCTTCAATGCTTACCGAGACGCTTCTGAATAACCAGACTTCTGGTGAACATCCTTAAGGCTATTGTGAAGTCAGCAACATCATCCCCTAATAGATTTGTGAGCCAATTCTGAACCACAAGAAGTAACATATCCTCGATATCATTGATCCGAAGTCATGGAAAGTTACCTTCCTTGAATCTATATAATGTGTTATCAGCTCTTCTTACTACAATCTCTTCCAAGTACCCGTATCCATGTTTCCTCAAAACCTTGACATGTGTGACTGCCAGAATACACTTTGTAGAATATACATCTCTTCTTGATTGTATGCATCTTGCATATGCATAGAAGGACTTACAGTGTTATCTCTAATGTGAGATACCCCATAACACATATCTATCATAAGCAACTTTAACAGAACTCCATATGTTTGGAACCATGTCTTCAACGCCAGGTAGATCATACTTAGCTGCCTTTGTCTTGGTAGTAGACGTCATGTATGTCATAGTCAAAATTCCTCCTTGTAGATACTTGAAATCATTGTTGATGAAGAATTCGAATGGTACTTTTTTACGTTTCCATGCTTGATCAAAGGAAGGGGTTTGGAAAGATCAAATGGGTAGTCTCCGCCTTCGGGATTTTCCTAATCAAGCTTTTCTGAGAGAGCCTTGTAACATTCTTCAAAATCATATTCCAATTCAGCGTAATTAGATCGTGTGCCTTTGAGTAGTCTGAATGCTGGTCCTAGCAAAATTTCTTTAGTTAAATTCTTAATTTTTAGGCTATTCAAGACGTATGAAGAGAAGTCTATTGGAGTGCTCATCAATTCATCAAAGTCCTTCAATGATTTGTTAGAAGGAGTAAAAGCTGCAAGAGTCATCAATCACTTTTGAGGTGGTCCTTCCTGTGTAGTCCTGCCAACATGCCAGTCAGGGTCAGTGGGTTCTTGAGGTGGAGTAGGTTTCTTGAACCAATCACTTCTAGAGGCAGTCTCTTTTCTTGGTTCATATTCATTATCACCCGTGTTCCCTTTATGGTCTTGTGGCATGTCAGAATCTGCAACCTCAAACACTTGTTCTTCTGATTGAACAGACTTTCCAGAAGATTTTGGTTGAGTCTTGGTGCCTTTGGAGGAGCCGGACGTAGAATCTTTCTTTTTCAGACCAGTGGTTAGTTCAGCATCTTTGCTTGTCTTTCTCTTCTTTAACCCTCGGTCTGATCCAGCCGAAGGGTCTTCATCTTTGTCTTTGTCTTCTCGGCCACGCTTCAATGAATATACATCATAAGAATAGAAGAAATATTTTTTGAGAGCGTAAGATTTTTTCAAACCATCATAGCAATATCGGTGTTCAGGAGCCGTCAGATATGATTCACTTTTCTTCATTTTGTCAAGAAGAATCTTCTTTAACTCAAATTCAGTAAGTGTAGAAGCCGCCTCATACGTAGATTTTGCTAGAGTAACTTCATCACGCGATTCTTTAATCAACTTTTCAATCACAAGTGGAGCGAAGTTAGACACTTCTTGGGGCAGAATCTAAGGCAGCTGATCTTTTACTTGTTCTTTGATTCTTGCCGTGAGAGACTCTGAAAGGAAGTTCATAAATTCTTGTCTGGTTTCTCCCAACCTTGTCTCAAGATGGCTGTCAACTAAAGATGTCACTTGAGTGTGTAGAGGGTCTTTCTTAAGTTCAATAACTTCTTTTTCCAATGCTGTTATTCTATCGTTGAATCAAAAGACTGATGCAAAGTCAGGAAGATTAGATAGAGGATTTGTAATTTCAATTGTCGGTGGTGGAGTGGGTGTTGCTTGAATTGGTGTAGGAGTGAAGATGTGTAATGATTAAGGAATGTTTGTGAATACCGGTGATGATTCAGGGATAACTGAAACTGGTATTGTAAGGAGAGTGAGTGCTTGAGTTCTAGGGACTTCATGGTGGACATGAACATCTAGTGGAGATACTATTTCAGCATCAGTTTGAGGAATATCTAAAAAATTTAGGAATTTAGATGCCAAGTTGGATGAGCGAGAAGAACTAGTAACAGGGACTTCTGTCTTCTTCAGAATAGTAGAAATTATCACATGGGCATCTTTAACAACTTGTTCTTGAGTAGTCTCTAAATTTTCATTACCTTGTTGAGCTTCAATCATTTCAGTATCATTACCCTCACCAAGAACAATTCCTGTAGCAGTCTCAGTGGGTTATTCTAATCTTACATCCGCATCATCATCAAATTGGTCAATAGTATCATCCATTCCTTGTTGTTCATCACTTTTCATCTCATCATCTTTAGATTCATTTTCTTGATCAAACTCCTCTTCTTCTTGATCATCATCGTCAGATTCTTCATCTTGCTCCAAATCCGATTCTTGCTCTTCACTTTCATTCTCTTGCTTACTGCTTTCATCACTTGATTCTTGTTCGTTTTTGCTGTCGTCTTCATCATTACCCCAAGACTCAGATTTACTCTCAGAAGAGTCATCATTGGTCACATCAGGAACCCCTAGTTTATCACCAGTTCCTTCACTTGTGACAGTAGGTGTAATCTTTTCAACACTTGGTGATTTCTCAACTACCGTACCAGAACCACTAGGATGAGTCTTGTGAAGGTCCCTTAAGCTTTTCTTTCTTACTTCCTTCATTTGAGATTTTTCAAACAAAGCTACTTCAGACAACAGCTCTCTTCCTTTTCCATGAGCTACATCCACCTTTTCTTTTTCCTTTCTTTTTGACTTTGTTTCCACAGGAGGCTCTCTGATGAC
>BQNB010030495.1:1883-51996 GCA_026074375.1 Tanacetum coccineum
ATTTTTCCAACAACGTTTCTTTTAAAGTTGTTTTCTATGATTATGATTGTTGTATCCATGAAGTAATACCCCAGATTAGATTCAGCTGCTATATTGTAAAAATGGGGGTGTTACACATATTGTCTCGAGGTAGATGTAAATATCTTATCGATATTTTATGAGATAAGCTATATAGAAGTTTTTATTTTTCCCCTAAAAAGGGTTTTATTAGAGCTCTTATATTCTATGAAGGATATGTAATGCCTCAAACATGGCTCACAGCTTCAACTTCTTGAAATAATTAATACAGTTCTCAATAACTTTATTTGTTCAAATTGAATGAATCCTTATATGGATCAAAATCCTTTTGGACACATATTATGTAAATTGCTTTTGCACATGTCTTTAATGAATGAGTGGTCCTCAAGTACCATAAATAAGTGCAATTGAGGTTTTGTTGTCAATTTTGCAATTAATATGCGTCATGGAGAGTTTATTTTTCTCTCTAAATATTTGTAGACACATTGTATACTTTCTAACCAATGCATTTAATATTGGATTGGAAGCTACATATATATTTTGTTATCATTGCAGGACTTATTCTTAACATTAACAATTTGGTGGACTTCATTACAAAGTTGTTATCAACAAAATTATTTGAGCAATTCATTCAGAAGATTAGCATTCGATGCTTAAAATATATACATTAAATTAAGGAGGAGCATTATGCGCATTGCACTCTTTTTCTTCATCAAGTTTTTGTTCCATTGGGTTTTTCTTGATAAGGTTTTTAATGAGGCAGTATATACCGCATGATAAACGATGAATATCCAAGGAGGAGTGTTGTAAAATAATAATAATGGGCTTATGTATATTCACCATGTAACAATTCAAATTTTCACATCTTGTTACGTCAATACATATTCAACTATTTATTTTAAACTTCTACGCGTTTACTTTAAATATTTATCGTTTAGTTAAATCGCGCAAACTAAAAATCAACAATCAACGTAAACGGAGACCAAACAAATAAAAGTTTACGTCAAGCAAGCATTATATTATTTTTATGAAAGTAATAATCAACTTTTTATATTTTATTTTTATTGGTTACGTAAAACGTTTACGTTTCACAATAAAATACATTTAGGCATACCCGGAAGCACCAATACCTATCTATACCCAACCAAATACCCACAATTATACCCAATACTCAAAAATTTCACAAATCCCTTATACATATATAAGTGTGGCCGGATATAGGCATAAGAGAACCAAGGAGATATTTATTTTTGACTTTTACATATAGCATGTGCTTATTTCACTCTACAAGTAAACTCCTACCAAATCCTTACACAAGCCTTACTTTCTTACACTAAACCACTCCCCCCATGGGTTTCTTACACACTAGTCATTCAAGCCCTAACCATGGTTAAGTTAGTAGTTTAGCTAGATATTTTAGCTATAAAAGGCCTTCTATTTGCAAGTAACTTTCACTTATCATTTCACTAGCCAAAAATCAAAGAAACACTCTCCCAAGAACACCCCTAGCCACGACTCAATATACACACCCACATACATTCATAGTTTTTGATTTTACAAGTATTCCAAGTGTTCAAGGTTCATTGTTAGGCATATCTAAGGGTATTGGAAGCTTGGTTAATTGGTTACAAGGGTTTAATATCAAGAAGAAAGTTAGGGTTTCTATAATTGAAACTAGGGTTTTCTTGATTTGGAAGCTTGGGTTTTCTTGATAAGTTAGGGTTTAGACTTTGTTTCTCTTCATCATCCATCTTGTTAAGGTCTCCTATAAACCCTAAACTTTTCATAATCATTCATTTCATATTTTATATAATTGTTATATGGTTAATCATCACCTAGTTATATTTTATACATGTTTGTAAAATAAATCAAGTTTATGTAAACTCAAGAAATACTTTTTCATGGTAAATATAATGTTTAAAACATAAGGACATGTGTAATTTAAGGATTTACAAGCAATGAATAGTTTATATAATTATTTGTAGAGGACTTGTAGTGAATTAACTAAGTTAAAAACTTATAAAAATAACTTTATAAACATTTTGATTAAAAACTTCAAACCTTCTGTTTTAATTCGAAAATTTTAATATTTACTTTATGTTTTATTTAAATACTACATGTCATGAGGATCGTAAGTATATAAAGAACTCGAAAATCCGAATTATAACAAAGAAGTTACGATATTTACAAGTTTACAATAATAAGTGTGTTATAAAAGTAATTTTGTAAAAATAAATTACTGTTCATAGCAGTGACTTTTTGGAAAATATTTTACTTGGATAGAACTTTTAATTACGAAGACGTGCTCGAAA
The DNA here is from genome assembly GCA_026074375.1 of Tanacetum coccineum. Classification (NCBI taxonomy): domain Eukaryota; kingdom Viridiplantae; phylum Streptophyta; class Magnoliopsida; order Asterales; family Asteraceae; genus Tanacetum; species Tanacetum coccineum. Next base: position 4,214 of record BQNB010030495.1, read on the forward strand.
GAATCACTAAAAACAGAATTAAAATAAGTAAGTTATGATTTTTGCAAGATTACGATAATTAAATACATAAAAATAGTTTTTATATAATTAGGAACTGTAAAAAGTTACTGTTCATCAATAACAAAAATATTAGAAATATAATATTTTTGATAGATTTTCTTAATACAAAACCGTGGACATAAAGAACGTATAAAACGAAGTTAAAACAAGAAAGATACGCACTATTTTACTCTCGTGCACTATTTAATGACATGAATAGTGTTGGTTCGTTTTTAATAAAAACTTTACAAAACAATGTGGTATCACTTACATAATATTTATACATGTTTTTAACTTTATAAATATTATTTTACAATACGATTGAACTATTTATACAATAACATTATATAAATAATAAAAACATTAAATCAAGTATTTTTAGCAAATAATCAATTGTTGGACAAGTATACTATTTTTACAAATACAAATACATGGACATTTACTTTTTAAAGTACAATTGATATTGTTTAATTTTATAAATTAAGCAAACACGTTTAGGTGGTGATGTAACTATATAGAATTATATGTTGTGTTAGTTATTCAAAGTACATTGTACTCATACGACATATATCTAATTAGGTTGCATTCGGACTATATGTGACGATTTCCATATTTGATTTATATATCAAATACATTCAATGAGGTGAGTTCATAGCCTCGATTTTATACAATTACATTGATTTACGACTTTGGGGTGTGAAACATGCATTGTTTTATGATTGAACGCAAGTACACTTTTATACAAATTACGAGTTTGCCTAAGTAGTTATAACCCACTATGCCCATAAATCATGAACTGTTAATTACTAGATTGTAAGCGTGATAGCTATGAATAGATCTATTTGGGATTGACATCCCCGCCCGGGTGAGTAGCGCTCACTAGCTTTGGAGCTACCGAAACGACGGATGTATACCATGTCGGAACAATTTGGATGTTGCGGGTTGAACATCTACACGGGCACATTATTTGCATTAATTTGCATACACATACATGTTGAGCCTCAGTGTCATGAGCTTAGTGCATTTCGTAATTTCTTTTGTGATATTGTATTCGTTACTTATCATACACTTGGAAATCTTACGGTCCTACTTTATACATTACTTAAACCTGTGAATTCACCAACTTTATGTTGACGTTTTAAAGCATGTTTTTCTCAGGTCAATAAGGTACAAGACAAGGATACATTAGAGGTCGTTATTTTGGATGTCATTGCATGAAGATTTAGAAGCATTACATTTTGGGGATATTTGTTATGTTTTAAAATCTTTACATTTACAAGTGGACATGTTAAGCCGTTGTGCTTTTGTAACAAACAATTTTAGTTATTCCAATGTATCAGTTTTTCAAACGACTTATTTAGAGGTCATTCTCATATCTTGTGCTATTGATCTATGATGTAACGCTCCCAGACCCTTATTTCGCTGCGACCCTTTTTGGGGGTGTTACACTCGTTAAGTGTTATTTTGTTTTTTTTTTCAATGTAACTACTGACTACGTTTGGTTAATTGTATTGCCGACTTCGTTTGACTATTTGTAATAAGTATCTTTTAGTGTAATGTTAACTCAAGGTTTAGTACTTTGACGTGTTTCCCTTTTAGCCTGTTTGTAATGTTTATACGTTTATATCTAGCACTTTAGCATTGGTTTATGCCCCCATACGCCTTATCTTTACTCTGGTTTTATGTTTTTTTGTTTGATCCGGATGTTCTCATCGGGACTAACTCATATGCCGGAGCAAATGTTCATTAGTTATGTTCGTATACATTACAGGTTGTTGTTGTTCCTTTCTTTATTCATTGGTATATGTTCTCTCTACGACGTTGTTGTTCATCAGAGTTGTTTGCTCGGAAGGAAGAGATCATCGTGACTCCTCCTCCGGCCTTATGCCAAAGTTTTTGTGTTTTAACTTTGTCTTTCTACATATTGTTCATGTTCGTAGGGAATGTTCATTATTCTTATCATTATCCAGAGGTAGCGAGTCATCCGGAGCTTATCATGCTTCGTGTTTGCATCATTGCTATTTAGCCAAAGTAATGATGGTCTTGTTTTGATTCCCACCAATACCTCTTGATTGAGGAATTTCAACTTTATGGTTACAAGCATGGTTAGCACTTCTGCTTTAGAGTTTAACTTTTTGGGAGGGTGCGTAATCCGAAACCTTTAAAATAGGGTCGTTGCATCCATGGTCTCCTCCTTGTATTTCCTAGCTTCTTTCGTTGATGGGGTTCTGCTTCCTTCCACCTAATCGACCAATACCCTTTGAATCAATAAATACGTGTAAGTCTTTCATACCTTTTCCAGCGGAGGCAACTAGTCCTGCCAGTAGTGCCTCGTAAACCAAAAAATAATTAGAGGACAAAATGGGTAATCATAGTGCAACTAAAAAATAATGAATATGGATTTATACAAAATAATACCTTCGTATTTATGTCGCTTTTCACAATACCACCTTTGCAAAAGGTCTCGGCAGTACTCAACAAGCATGGTTATGGGGACTCTCCGAACAACCGTAGTTAATGAATTAATCGATTCTACGCTGTTGGAGGTCATGTAGTTGTAATGACTAGTAGGGAAATATGCCCTAGACCATTTCTCGATACCTTCTTGTTCTAGTTTGTTTACCGCTTCAGGTCTATAACCACGCAGTTCAGAAATTACTTTATCAAAAGCCTGCCTAGTGTATACTTTACTTGCCTTCTAAAAAATGCCACGATGTTTTTTACCTTTTAGATTACAATTCATCATCAAATGACAATCATAAAAACCATGGAACGAATTATCAAAAACAGTACGACAATCAAGGATAATAGCAGCATGTATATCTGATATGATACTACAAATTAGTGTGTTGGCTTCACCTATTTGCTCTTTCAAAACTGATTTAGAATAACCCTGACCAAGATTCACCTATCTCACCCTGAGACACCCCTGTGGCAAGAGGTAGTATCTGGCTGTTACCATCTGATAACGCTCAAATTCAGATTCATATACGCGTTATCTATGCTTTTATTTATATTTATTAGTTAATTATAAGAACTTTTGGTATAGAATAGAATATATTTTCTATTGTAGGTTCTATGTACATGTCGTGGAAGAAAACAAAAGAATACACGAAGATTTGAAGCTTAAACGAAGAAATAACTAAAGCTGAATGCTTCCCGACACCTGTTCATTGTTTTGACCATACTCGGTCATACGAACCTCCGTTTTAGTTGATTCAACGAGGCCAACGTGAAAGAATTCAATTATCTACAAACAAGCGAAGGCCAAAGTGCGGAAGTGCCCAAAGTGCGGAGTACATATCCACAAGAAGTGCGCCCCGCACTTCATTAAAATTTGTGGTAAATGCTTCATAAATAAGCTTGACATTCATTGCAACCTTTCATTTCTCCTTCTTGGGCCTTCTTCATGATGACGATAATTCAGCCCCCTCACGAGCCTATAAATACAGGCCCCGTTAAACACCTCATATATATCTTTTACACACACATCTCCATACACCTGAGGGAAAAGGAGAAAATTGGTGATCTTGGCTTGACAAATCACAAGGATCCAAACATCCCTTGAAACCACCATCACCACCATTGACTACCACCACTCTCCACCATTAATTTCCAGAAACCAACCACCATTCTCAAAACCTCATTCATCCATTTCCAATAACACACAATCATTACAACAATTAGAATCAAAGCTAGGAGGAGTTTTTGAAGAATTCGGATAGTCTTGCTTGATGTTCATCAATATTTCCAAATTTTGATCCATTAAAGAAGCATAATTGAAGTGTTATTTCGAATCTATAAATGATTGTGACAGAATCGTTCATAGTTTCTGGGGTTTGCTTTGAATGTAATAAAGTGTTCTTGGGAAATTCTTGTGAAATCACCATATTTTGCTCTTGGAATTGGTATAAACCTTGTTACTCTTTTGAATATGATTTTTATTGAATTAATGATGAATGTTATGTATTTTGTTACATTGATTATGAAGTAGTAATCTTGTGTTTGTTTGGGCATTATGTGATCTTGGACATACAGCGTTTGGATATGTGTTTAAATAGTGGGTCATCTTCCAAGCTGATTTCACAACCCTTTTGCACGATTTTCTTTTAGTTCTTTCTCTCTCTAGATCTTACTAAAATATCTCTAAATTTTGTCATCAACTGTTAATACTTGTTTTAATGTGATCATATATTTCTCTTTCTCCTTTCCTCAAGTGCAAGAGAGAACTCGGTCTCTTCAAGATCTGAAGTTATGTAGTCTAGTTAGTCCATTTGTAACATTTGTTACATATAGATCGAGTCCATGTCTTCCAATCTTTAGTAGTGTGTAGATCCAAATGATGTATATATTTGGATGGGTTGATTGTGGGTTGGTTAGTATTTTAGGCCTTAAAATACATTGGTGAAGTGGTAGATTGGTTCTAGCCTAAGATTCGAAACTCGACATCAGCTTATGTCGGAATTAATGTAAGCGACGTGGTATATGTTGTGTAGTGTCATAAATACACAAGGTTTGTATGTTGGGCATAATTAAAAACATAACGGGTTTGGTTATTCACCGAAAAGAAAGGACTCGACATCTAGCTTAGTGTCGGAAAATAATGTAAGCATTAGTATAAGGTTTTCTCCGCCGAAAGGGAGCTTGTTGAATAGTGAAGTAACTCTCGAGTTGGATACTCAAGGAGTGGAGTAGGGTGAAGAGGAGCTTCATGACCGAACCACTATAAATCATCGTGTTGGTTTGCATTTTCTTTTACATTTCTCTCTACTTATGTCTTTACATTTATTGCTTTACTTTTACACTTGCATTGTGCTTATGATTGTGTGAATTGTTGTGTATGTCGTGTTAGTCATGGTTGTGTAGCTCTTTGCAGTAAACATTGTGAGTGTAGATATATTGGTAAAATATGCGCTAGTAATTATAAATCCATTATCGACACTTCTCATATTACGCCAAACTTGATTGGTGATTTGATACAAATGATCTAGTCTGAAAACCTCTTATGGAGGCGGTCCCTTTAAATAGGGCGGCCCCCTGATGTACTAGGCGGCTCCCATATATTTATGGCACTGCTGGCAGAGAGTGATATAATCTTTGACCTTAAGTTTTTTAAAGGAAACGTATTCACCCCCTTCTACTTTCCACATAAATATTTTTAGTCTTCTCATCGGATCTATTCCCTATGTTTAATTACAAATAAAAGAATAGATTTACCGAGCAACACAAATTTTGTCAAAGCAACGGATTCATTATCTTTCTTATGAGTGAACATGATTGGTCATGTCCATACCAACTTCTTTTTTTTGGAACGGCAGAATTTTATTAAAAAACAACTAGCAAGGAGCTAGGAAAATTACAAAGATATTAAATGATGATTTTTAAGCCATTCAATCCAACTAAATTAGCCTTTACATCTATAACGGCACCAATAAAACGATTGAGACACCACATCTTCAAATACCACCGCCTTTGAAGGAAACTCCAAGTCGAAAACACATTTATTACGGAAACTCCAAATATGCCACCACATAGCATAACAAACTCCTTCAGAAAACTACTTATGCTTAACCGAAGCCGTAAGCTCAAAATCTACTCCAACCAATCTTCGTAGGAAGACAAGTCCGAATAGCTAACATCCCACCATCGAGATATCTTACGCAAAACCTCTCTAGAAATTCGGCAAATGAAGAAAATGTCTCAAGACGACTTAACCGCCTCACCACACATAGGGCATATGATGGACTCGATCTCCATGCCCCTCCAAGATATATTAATTCTAGTTGGTAAACAATCTATCTTAACTTTCCAAGCATGAACATTTACCTTGATAGGCATCGCCTTAATCCAACGCGTCTTAGAAGTAACCTCCGGTAGCATTTAATCATCAAGCAACTTTCTAACCGAAGCAACTGAAAATTATCCCGAGCCTTCCAAGGACCACGTCCATCTATCCCTCATATCAGCGAGCAAAGTACCTTCCACCTTTTCCACCATCGCATCAAACTGAACTCGTTCCACACCTCCCCTTGGCTCACGACAAAAAAATAAACCAAGTTACTATGATTCATCTTCGAAGCAACATCTATATTTTTACTCAGCTCCAACGCGCATAACCTACGATATAAGTTTTTGAAAACAACACCCTCACGCCATGGTTCCTCCCAAAACAAAGTGTTAGCCCTATTTCCCAAATTTTTATGAATAAAGTTAACTAAATCAGTACCTTTCTCTTTAAACAATTCCACTTCATGAACAATATCTAACCATATGGAAGGGAAAGACGATTTGGCCTTATTACCAATTTTTCCATCTCCTCCGTGAATCGCTTTAATAATCCTTGTCCATAAAGATGAGCTTTGAGTAAAGAAACGCCACACCCATATAAACATAAGAACTCTATTCAATGCAAATAAACTCGACACCCCTAAGCCGCCTTTGTCTTTTGAAGCCAATACATTTTTTCATTTCACCTATATTGGTTTTTTACCGACAAGATCAACTCCATTGAAAAAATGAGATCGAATGGATTCCATTCATTGTAACACCTTCATGGGAACTTTAAATAGCGACATATGATAGATTGGAACTGAGCCTAGTACCGATTTAATAAGAGTTAATCTACCACCTATTAATAAAGTCTTCATCTTCCATTTAGATAACCGAGTAACCATACCCTCTACCGTCTCTTTTGAAGACTGAATTCGAGACATAAGCCCACCCACTTTCAATCCTAAATAAGTAAATGAAGTTTTGAGAGTGACACAACCAATTTTCATTGCTGTTTGATCCACTTTGTCAGCATCTACATAAATTCCCAAAAGTTTACTTTTGCTCATGTTAATACGAAGCCCCGATGCACGATGAAAACACTCCAGAACATGAACAATAATATTAATATTGGAGTCATTCCACTTACCCATAAATATAACATAGTCGACATAGAACATATGAGATAAATGTAACGAAGAACTTAAAGTGATACCATTGAACGTATCAACGTCCACCACTCTTTGGAACGATATGTGTAAACTTTCCATAACCAGAATAAACAAAAAAGGAGATAACAGGTCCCCCTGTTTCAAGCCTTTGTAAAATTGAAATTCCTTCGTGGGGCTACCATTACCATAACCGAACCCCTAGACGAACAAAGACAATTTTGGATCCACCCACACCACTTGTCACCAAAACCGAATCTTCTCAAAATATCATCCAAAAAGTCCCACCGAACCGAATCATAAGCCTTCTCAAAATCGACCTTGAATACTAAAGACTATTTCTTCTTCGACTGCACCATTGTAAAATTTCGTTCAAAATAAATGGACCATCCAGGATTTGTCCATCAACAACAAAAGCTGATTGAACCTCATTAACAAGATTTCCTAAAATGATCACAATACGATTTGATTTTTTTTTGCAATGATTTGATATAAGCTCCCGATTAAGCTAATAGGTCTAAAGTCTTTGACCATATTAGCACCATAAATCTTTGGGATTAAAGCAATAAAAGAGGAATTTTCACCTTTAGGGAAGTACCCTTGTTGAAAAAAACAACTCACCGCATCCACAACATCACTTTCTATAATCTTCTAATACTGACAATAAAAACCGAACGTAAACCCGTCCGGACCAGGAGATTTTTCTATCCCACAATCCCATACTACCTTTTTTTATCTCATATTTAGTCACTTCACATTCCAAATCATCACGTTGGTCAGAAGTTAATTTACTCGGGAAGTTCAAATTAATATGAAACCGAGTCTCCGTCGGATTTTCAAAACGTTTTTTAAAGTGTGATAAAAACTCCCTTTTCACCAAGTCGGGAGATTCGATGCAATTACCATCAACCAAAATGCCACAAATAGCAAGCTGACTCCTTTTTTTTATTAAGGATACCACGATAATACTTAGATTTTTCATCTCCCTCAATAGCCTATTTAATCTTCGCCTTTTGAGCCAACTCCAAAGATTGAAGCTTCTCTAACTCTTGAAGCATTTTTATGACATTTGTTCTTTTATTTACTACATCGACATCACCTTCACCTTTATCGATAACCAAATCCAATTCTGCAAGCTCATTTTTTAAATTACACTTGTTATTTCTAAAATCCTCCTTATTCTTTTTATTCCACCCCCTAATCTTTTCTTTCAGGTATTTAAGCTTTTTCATCATCTTGATCATAGAATTTGTATCCACCACTGGCACTTCTTTCCAAGAATCTTCAACAAGCTTATCAAAACCCTCTATATCGAACCAATAGTGAAAAATATCTAAATAGAACAGTGATGTGTTATTAAAGCTTTAAATTTATAATACTAGTTTTATCAAATTTCCAACTAACACACGGGTAAAGTATAAACCCTCGTTTATAGTATAGGTTTAGGGTAAGACCAGGCCGTTCCACGGGATTGGTAATTCTAAAAAGAGTCAACTATATTACGAAAAGGGTAAATCTTATAGACTGTCACGATCTGAAGATTTTAAGGTACTTCAAGATATAAAATAATGTTGTTTGGCGGTACGAGAACAAATATGAATAAACTTAGATGGATAATGGTTCAAGAATTAAAGTATAATCGATTATAGAAAAGGGTAGTTTACTAAAATGATTGTCTATTTATTATAATCAAAAATCCTTTCGGCCTTTACTTTTGATTACAAAAATGCTTTAAGTTTGATTCAAGTTTGGGAAATAGGAATATGAACTTTCTTAACCAAGTTCGTTAGACATGAGGTTAAGCGTTAAATCCTTTTACCCTTGGTCAATGATCATTTTGTTAGCCAATCCTCACAAGGCTAGCATCTATTTGTCATAGACAAACAACTTGGAAATCACGCATTTAGCCAGAGTCTTTTGACCTATATCCGGACTAGAATGATGATCAAATGATGATTAATATGTTCAAGTGTAAAAACATCAAGTTCATATTGATAATTTCTAAAATTCACTAGTTTATCCAAGTTTAATCCATAATTCTCTCATGATCCCCAAACAAACATGTTAAACTACTTCATATTCATCAATTCAAAACACATAACAAGCATGATCAATTCAGAATTCATAATATAAAAGTAGGGAAACGTGTTTATACCAAACTCAATAGCAAAATATATTGATTCTCAAGAGTTTCATTCGAACAATAACTCTAACAACTCAGAAATTCAATTATAACCACTATAACACCTTCTTAACACAACCTTCTGAGATCAAATGGAACTTTCCTCTACTAAAACCTAGAATGTGATGAAGAATAAGGCTTATTCTTCAACAATTCCCTAAGAACAATTTCCTAACTATTTAGAAGTGATTATAGATGATTAGAATGAAGAATGGGATGCCTTTCTCCTCCAAAATCGTGCTCTATTTATAGCCTTTGAGTGAGCATCAGTTGCTAAAATTTGGGGAGTGAAAGGTTGCACAATCATTGCAATCATTTATGATTTGCGAGTAACTGCAGGAGAAGTATGCCGCACAAGGAAAATTGTGTGCCGCACTTGGTGTTTAATTAAATGGCATTAACTTCGTTGTGAAGTACGCAACACAAAAAGAATTGTGCGCCGTACTTTGGCTTCATTCATTAACTCATTAGATTTTCTTCTCGATTCATCATATGACGACCGTTAGTGTATTTAACAGGATTTCTTTGCACGTTTAGTCTTTTTCTTCACTTTTGGTCCTGAAATGAATATTACACAACAAACAAGCAATTTTGCAATATTTCATGCGTTAACATATATATTTAATGTATTTTCGAGGGATATTTTATGTATATTTGAAGCGTTATCAAATCCCCCCATACTTAGCTTATTGCTTGCCCTCAAGCAATCAAAGCGAAAGTATTTAATTTTAACCAAACAAATTAATGATCACAAGCACAGATAACGTGACAAAGCAACTCACGAATTTTTATAGATAAATATCTTTTTCACATTCGCTCAATTTAGTAAAATGGATAGTAAACGGAAGTCACTCATACGCGCAGTCATGAAATGTTCAAATTACCATAGGCTTGTACAAAAAACTAAATTTCACCGACATGGCGTAAGCACCAAACATAAATATCAAAAGAGATAATGTATTTAGAGATATTATTTATTATTTATTAAAAAAGGTTTGTAATAAAATCATAATCCATCTTATCCGTAATACATCCAACTTATTCCTTCACATTATTCTTTTTTTTACCGAAGGCTTTATTTTTGCCTTATTTCACTTTATCTTGGGGGAAACTTGCTTTTCCTCATACTTAGGATAAGCACACTACTTCAAACGAACTTAGAAGTTTGCAACCTTCGCACTTTATTTAAAGAGCAATACCAACATTTATGTTTCTTAATTCGTACGGATAAAATTTCAAATAATTTTATTAGAAATCTTTTTGAACAAAATTATTGTTTACTTATATTTATATTTTTATCACCTCTTAATCAGTAAAATGTTTATAACACGCGAACGTGTTCCTACTACGGTCTCATAAAGATTTCAAGCACAAGTTCTAGAATTAACAAATCACCGGCACACTCATATAATTTTAAATCAATATCGATGCTCTAGAAAAGACGACAAAACTACATATACACAGCCGTAACGACGGATGAGATATTTGAAATTGCTCACTCCTTAACTCGAGAAAGCTAAAGATAAAAATTATCTTAGGTATCAAAGATAGATACCCGGATTCTTAAATCTAATCCTCATAATTTTTTCTGAGTGGTATAAATATGCTAGTAATGTTATCAATCCAGAGTCAGATTGCTTATATGTGATCAATAAAATATTATTTTTCAAAAATTTCTTTTAACCTCCTTTTTAAATTTAATTTTAACTTAAACTTTAACTTTTCTAGTTTATCTCCCCCATACTTAATATGAGCATTGTCCTCAATGTGAAAATATTATAGAGAAAGATAAAATGGGAAAGTGAAATAATACTTTTCAATTGATATTCTAAATATTTGGTTCACGTCATTTCGTCATGCGTACTTCTCTTTTTCGTTTTCCTATTGCAAATATAAACATTGCATGGCACACAAATAATAATAATAATCCTAATTAATTATTAATAGAAAGTACGATAGTATTGTTATAATGCCAACAGAGGCATTTTACACACCATAATAATAATAATAATAATAATAATAATAATTAGAGAATTGTTTTTAGAACATAAGTGACCCAAAACATGCGATCGCAGAACCAACTCGTGTCGTCTCGACACTACTCATCATCGTCCTGCTGCTGCTACTGATACTGTGGTGAGGGAGGCGGGTACTGCTGATAATACTGGTCATACTGCGGCTGAGCATAACCAGGTGGATTGTAAGCTCCCCGCATTGGAATACTGTAAACCCCAGGCATATGCTCAAACACTCCCTGGTACATGTCCTAGTGATATGACTGCCTATACTCCATCTGCTCTATCGCCTCTTGGCATATCTCTATCCTACCCATTCTATCATACAAATCCTGCATAGATGCTCTTAGAGGTCTAGGAATACCAACTCTAGGTACACCCAGCTATGGATCTTCGAGAATGAGCCTATCCTCGGAGTTGATCAAATCTCTAAGTGTAGTTGTATCCAAATCCCTATAGTAAATCGGAGCACTTAAACTCCTCACCACATCCTCAGTCAACACCCTGCATTTCCTAGCAATCTTTGAGATAAACTGTCCATAGCAAATTTGACTTTCTTTTTGTGTTCCAGCTCCTTTCCTCTTCATCCATCTCGCAATCAACCAAGCCACATTCGCATACCCATTTTGGTGTCTAGTATCAAACATATTCAAAAGCCATAAATCATTCTTCTGAACCTTGTCATATCAGTCATCCTTTGACACAAACCATAAGTAATCATTTTGTGAATCACCCTCAAAATTAGGTTCTTGATAGTAGAAGTATGACTCCTAGATAAACTAAGGTTTTCCTCTCAACTAATGCTTAACCAATAATCTTGGGCGTTAAAATGTTCATCACTACGCAGACCTCTTTCAAAGTAAACATTAAAACCATCTTCTTCCAGCTCATCAGCATGATACAATCCCAATCTATGAGCAAACTCCAACAAAGTCAAACTATGAGCACGTCCACCAAGTCTAAACTTGATGATCTTCTTGGTTTGTAACTCATCATCAACACAAACTTCATCAAATTCATAAGTAGAATAAAACTTGTGGTAAAACTCGGCATAAATTGGCTCATTGATATTAAAAGCTCTAATCCAAGCCACCGAAGTAAATATCTCTTCATCTGATTCAGCTTCACGCAACCTAATTCTTAACATGTCATCAATTTCTCCATCACAACCCATTCTGTTTAGCACATCCCAGTTTACGACATAAGGCGAGTAAATGTGTCTAGGAAGCAATTGGGCCAATCTAGTGTTGTACCTAGACTTTGTATCTCTGTGACATCCTTCCCACAGCAAGAACTCATGGTGAATTTATGGAAGCAATACCTCTTCCACGGTTTCATGTTGTCTAGAGCGTTTGGATCGTGATGATCCGGCCTCATCATCATGTGTTCCCATAGTCTACACATAAAAAACAATCAACAATAAAGTTATAGTTATGTTAGAAATGATTTGGCAATAAATGGTCATGATTTTGATGGTTTTTGAAACATTTTGTTACATTCTGATGTAAAATGTGCGGCGCACTTCCCTGAAGTGCGACGTACTTCCTGGAAAATGGGCAAAGTGCGGCGGTTTTGGGACAAAACCGGCGTACTTTCTGGGCTGATGAAATTTTTTATGTTCAAACAATTTATTTTTAAATGTAAATTTACAATATGAACAGTGTTTTTTAGATTAATCATTATCAAGCATGCATACATCAAATAACTTCTAAATATCCTAATTCAAAGGGTTAATTGTTCATATGAAACATGGATTTTAGTTTTCCTAATCTAATTATTATAAACCCTAAATGACAAGCAATTAAAACAAATTGATAATAAACAAGTTAAGGAATGATATAAACATACCCTAGGCATGATTAAATGATTGATGGATTGATCTTTGAAAACTTTTTTCTTTGTTTTTGTGAGAACCCTGGCGGTTTTGGTGAGTGTGTGAGTGTTTTTTTATAATGGGTTAAAATCGTGTTTGGCAAGTTTTATCTATGATAACCGCTCAAAAGTGCGGCGTACTTCCCAGAAGTGCGGCGTATTTTTTTATATTTTTACAAACTTATATTGCACACTACATAATTTAACATAATTTCAATCCATCGTATATTTGATATTAATAACTATCACATATCGGATTAATACCCGTACATCAAATGTAATCCATTATGGATTTATACAAATGATTTTATTTTTAAAACTTAATATAAAAAGTAAAACGGGAGTATATAACTACTCCTTTATTCCAACTTGTTCCATTTCTTCATTCCATAAACCAGTTGGGTGACATGATGTCACTCAACTTGTGATATTTTGATAACTTCCTGTCCGTTTTCTTTGATGTGAATCCTTATAGATAAATATTTCTGTATGGATCAGTTAACCTTATCTCAGTTCGCCATTGCCCTATCGCTTCTTTTTCTTTAGTATACGAGCCCTTATAATCAGGCTTCCAATTGACTTGCTTTAATGGCACTAGTAACGAGCCAAGAAAACTAACCGCCTTCTTCCAAACGCTAATTTTCCAGAATGGGTTAGTTACGGTTTGTATAGCTAACGATCGCTCATCTGGATCGTTACAGTTCAAGTACGGTGCAGGTTTTGGTCTATATATCGGTGCTCCAAATTTATTCCTCTTGATCTGGTAATCCTCCTCGTCATCACTATCACTTTTCGCGTTTCTCATAACATCTGATCTTGCAGGACAGAAGGTTTGGTGACAAAACCCATCAAAGGTTGAGAAAAGTCTCTCCAGAGTATTTACTATGCCACCAATCATACGCAGGAATCCCCGACCAATAACTATTGGTGAATCACGGTCAATCAGAATATCCAAGATTAGAAACTTAGCAATCCAGGTAGTGACCCCTACTTGACAGAGAACATTTGTGAGTATACTCATAGCTTCTGCCTGAGTGTGATTTATTATCGTGATTCCTTTATCCACATTCTTCATATCTTGTCTTCCTAGCTGTTCATAGATTTGATAAGGCATAGTATTTATATCCAACCCAGTATTTGCTAACGCATTTTCGTTAACCTGTCCCTCTAGTCTTATGGGATATATAAATGCTTTAGGGTCGTCTTTTTCTTTTAACGCCTCTCCCTTAATCCTTTTTAATGCTTCTTCTTCTTCTTTTATAATCTTTCCATCTAACTCCACCTTGTCTTTCCAAACTTCATAGAGAATTTTCTTGTATTTATCATGATAAGCCATTATCTCAATCATAGGCCTTTCCTCCTCTAATAAAGCAAACTTTTAGCTCATTCTGATCGCTATAGCTTCATTAGTTGCTTCTTCTTGAGTTAAATGATCTCTAGCTGATGAAGATGTTCCTGTATCTTGATAGAAAAAGTTAAGGTTTTCCATTTCCCGCTTCTTATTACGGGTACTCTTCCCCATTTTGCATACAAATGGCGGAAGTCCTTCTTCACCCAACAGTGGTATATCATCTATGTTAAAATCAAGCAAATTGTCCCAATAATCAATGCTCTTTCCTTCTTCCTCGATTTCTTCCAAGAATGGATCAATATCAGGGTATATTATGATAGTTCCAACCCCGAAATCAGTAATTGCTTTGGTCATGCGTAAGAATGATCTACCAAAAGTCACCCAGGTTCAACATCATCTTCTTCTGGGTTGATAATGAATTTCACAAAGTAGATTTCACCTCTTAGTGCAACAATGAGTTCTTTCTTAACCACTTTGTTTCCTCTTTTAACTTTTTGTTCCAAGCATAACTATACTGCATATTCGTTTGAGATCATGTTCTCCTCTACTCCAAGATTAATCTCACCATCATAAGCTTCCAGCCCATTGACAAAACAAAGAGCCACGAAATCGCTAACTTCTTTGGTCTCTATTTGGTAAAAAACCATAGCCTTCGTTTCTTTCTTTTGCCCACTATTAGCAGTTTCTTGAAATTCAAGAGAATTCTAATCTTTAGATCCTTCAACTTTATCACTCGAAATTACAACGACGTCCTCTCCTAAGCAAAGTTTTCCAAGACTTGAATTTGGATCCATAACTCTTATAAATAAGACA
This sequence comes from Tanacetum coccineum, assembly GCA_026074375.1. Classification (NCBI taxonomy): domain Eukaryota; kingdom Viridiplantae; phylum Streptophyta; class Magnoliopsida; order Asterales; family Asteraceae; genus Tanacetum; species Tanacetum coccineum. The sequence goes on from BQNB010030495.1 coordinate 19,424, forward strand.
ATATTAAAACAAACATTAGTGGCTTAGTTAAAACAAATAACAATACCTTTTTACATTTACATATTATCAGTAAACAGATAGCATTTTTAAGTTTAAGCAATTCTCGTTCAAAAACAAAGAAACAAGCATTTTGTTTAGTTTCAACCCAGAAAGTGCGTCGCACTTCATATGAAGTGCGGCGTACTTTCTGAGATTTTAGTCTTTTAAAATTTTTAATTTTAGTGCTTTCATGTTAATTATTTTTATTATGTCTTAAATATTTATTACACATAGCAAATATCAAGTTTTTAAGCACATTTATCATCAAACAAATTTTTTTAATTCTTTTTAAGTTTTTATTTTGCATGATATTAAAGTCAAATAAGCAACACTTAGCAAATAAGAGATATAAACATGCATTTAGAAATTGAAATAAGCAAGCTATCAAATAGTTCTTTTTGGTTTTTTTTCATTTTAATGTACGTGTTATGATGATACAAGATTTTGACTACTATGAGCATAAGGAATAAATTTTATATTTTCAAAATGGTCAAATTACAGTTTATGGGTTTGGGTTTGCGCACAATGGTAATGTGCGGCGCACTTTATGTGAAAAATAGGTTCAGTTTGCAAGAAAAACTGTAGGCGATTTTTGACAAATTTAGGTTTGTAATTTAAAAGTGACTAATTCAAGAATAAAATCAATCCCCAGCAGCGGCACCAAAAATTTAGATGTGGTATTAAAGCTTTAAATTTATAATACTAGTTTTATCCAATTCCAACTAACACACGGGTAAAGTATAAACCCCCATTTATAGTATAGGTTTAGGGTAAGACCAGGTCGTTCCACGGGATTGGTAATTCTAAAAAGAGTCGATTATATTAAGAAAAGGGTAAATCTTATATACTGTCACGATCTAAAGATTTCAAGGTACTTCAAGATATAAAATGATGTTGTTTGGGGTATGTATAAACTTGGATAAATAACAGGTTCAAGAATTAAAGTATAATCGATTAAAGAAACGGGTAGTTTACTAAAATGATTGTCTATTTATTATAATCAAAAATCCTTTTGGCCTTTACTTTTGATTACAAAAATGCTTTAAGTTCGATTCAAGTTTGAAGAATAAGAATATGGACTTTATTAACCAAGTTTGTTAGACATGAGGTTAAGCGATAAACCCTTTTACCCTTGGTTAATGATCATTTTGTTAGCCAATCCTCACAAGGCTAGCATCTAGTTGTCATAGACAAACAACTTGGAAATCAAGCATTTAGCCGGAGTCTTTCGACCTATATCCGGACTAGAATGATGATCAAATGATGATTAATAAGTCCAAGTGTAAAAACATCAAGTTCATATTGATAGTTTCCAAAATTCATTAAGTTATCCAAGTTTAATCCATAATTCCCTCATGATCCCCAAACAAACATGTTAAACTACTCCATATTCATCAATTCAAAACACATAACAAGCATGATCAATTCAGAATTCATAATATAAAAGTAGGGAAACGTGTTTATACCAAACTCAATAGCAAAATATATTGATTCTCAAGAGTTTCCTTTGAACAATAATTCCAACAACCCGGAAATTCAACTATAACCACTATAACACCTTCTTAACACAACCTTCTGAGATCAAATGGCACTTTCTTCTACTAAAACCTGGAATGTGATGAAGAATAAGGTTTATTCTTCAACAATTCCCTAAGAACAATTTCCTATCTACTTAGAAGTGATTATAGATGATTAGAATGAAGAATGGGATGAGAAGAATGCTTCATGGGATGCTTTTCTCCTCTAAAATCGTGCTCTATTTATACTTGAGGATGGTGCATCAGTTGCTAAAATTTAGGGAGTGAAAGGTTGCATAATCATTGCAATCATTTATGACTTGGGGTAACTGCAGGAGAAGTGTGCCGCACAAGGAAAATTGTGCGCCGCACTTGGTGTTTAATTAAATGGCATTTACTTCGTCTTGAAGTACGCCACACAAGGAAAATGTGAGCCGCACTTTGGCCTTGTTCATTAATTTCTCATTAATTTCTCTTCTAGATTCTTCATATGATGGCCGTTAGTGCATTTAACGGGATTTCTTTGCACGTTTAGTCCTTTTCTTCACTTTTGGTCCTGAAATAGATATTACACAACAAACAAGCAAACTTTATAATATTTCATGCGTTAACATATATATTTAATGTATTTTCGAGGGATAATTTATGTATATTTGGAGCGTTATCAGTCGCATACAAAATCACATAAACAAGTATAAATTGATAAACATAAACAAGCATACGACGATAAATTAAGCGATCGAGATATAAACAGAACAAAACATTCAGATCTTCATAATAATGGCTAATACCTAAAGGTATTAGCCTTCAAACATCATAATTAATACAAGAGTAATGGTTTAGCCAAGGTAAACTAACTGAGTTAACGAATGATACAAAAAAACTGAACGATTACAAAAGTATAAGGAATTACACGTTGTCTCCTATGGATTGGAATGTGTTGTAAGATCTCTTCTGCTCTTTTTCTCCTCTGAAAATCGACTTTTGTAGTTTAGGTATCGAGAATATGATTTAGCACACTTAAAACTTGTTTTTGAGTTTTGTATTTATAGGGTCTGGAGTCGGTGTCGATATAGCGTATCCAAGGTGTTGGATACGGCGTATTAGAGTTTCTTGGAGTAGGGACCATGTTTGATATCTTCCAGAATATTTCATTCCCATATAGCTTGAATACAGCGTATTTCCTTTCTTGGATACGGCGTATCGGTCGTGTGTCCTTCGTGGTTATTGGTGAGTGCAGGCATAGATACGCCGTATCTTCCTTGATGGATACGGCGTATTGGTTGTCAGAACAATAATCTTCAAAATATCTTTGTTTAAGCTCTAGAATGCGCGCCTTTTGCTAATATTCACCAAGTACTCCATAATTACTGCAATTCTTAAATACAAACTATTAAGTAACAATTCTTTGCAATAATTATACAAAATGGGTTAATTACATAGGATTAAGTAACAATTCTTTGCAATAATTGTCCTCAAGTAGCATTTAGAAGTTTATAAAAATGTATCCCTAAGGATATATTTTGTTAAAGCATTTATTTGATCTATCATAGGTACACGAACACAACACCCTCACGAAATTAGAAATATGAAAAAACTCAAATCATCAAACTAATCTATCTCGTGGTAATCATGAACTTAATTCGCTCAATTGCTCGTGTGACGAGTATCGTATCTTCTCGCTCTGGCAAGGATTACACATATCCGACCGCACTAAAGCTAAAGGAGTAACAAGGTTATAAAGGTAAATATGGGTTTGTGATGATAAGCTTAGGGTTGATCATCTTTCACAATCTATATTTACACAAAGTACACACACTCCAACAAGGCACAGCCGAGCTACAACAATACATGGCCGTATGACAAAATAACGGTGTGTGCTCGATCACATCCGATTATCGAATTTTAACTAACGGTTAGGCGATGAAGAGATTATATGGGTAGGGGGGGAATACCCTGTGTGTTTTTCTAACTTCACCAAATGTCGATTAAACCAACGAGGCAGCTGAGACATGCACATACATGGCTTGTACGACGGAATAGACATGCACGCTCGTACACATCCTCATTCGTGTTGAATAAAAATTACGAAACAAATAGATTAAGTCTAAAATACAAGTTGTTAGACACTTTTTCCCAACCGTAACCATGACAAAGACACAACTATTTACAACGTCTTGATCATAGATCAAAAACAACAACCTAAGTTGGCGTTCCGAGTAACGGCTCAACCTTCCTAATCATCACATTACTTTACAGTACTATACTGGGTTATAAGTTGGCGACTATCTTCCACTTAGATAAAATTAGAGTCTACATCATCGATTTGTATCAACGAATAATCGATCCTTCGTGTAATTCCTTCGGTAGTTGGGAAACGATTATCTTTAAACTTTCCTTCTCTTTTTTTGTGATTTTTGTGATTTTTTTGATTTTTTAAACACTATACTACGAAACTCGGAGTAGTTTCACCATCTTCAACGATCGATTAATTCAGAGGATTAATCGCCCTTGATAAAATCTTCATTCTTCAGTCGCCGTTACCATTATAATTTATGTATGGCTAGTAAAACTTACATGAGTTTTGACTATGAATATTACATTCCCATTTGCGATGTGCAAATTTCTTCCAACCGTCCAAAGATAGAAATATCTTTGATACAGACTCGGGCTCTCTCATTCAACTTATACACTTTAAGATAACTATGCAAACTGTAATGAATAAACTTATCTAACGGGTAGGCTAAGGTGTAAAGGGGTAACGAAACAATCAATTGGTGTATTTTCTTAAAGGATTGGCTACGGGTTGTTTAGGGGTATCTTAACTCTTAAAGAGGAGTATGAGAGTAAACAAAGGGTTTATACGGGGGTTAACTAACCGGTATAGTTAGTTAATAAGCAACATGTAAAGGCGTTTTAGGTGTAATCCTAAATTTTACCAATTTAAAAAAGTTACTCCATCTAAATCCATAGTACTCATCATTGCGGTCTCGAGTGATATACCAAGCCAAGTTCTAAAGTCTACTACATCACCGACACACTTATATTTTTTATGGAATTTGGGTAAACATTTCGAAACGGATAAGGTTAAATCCTTACAATATCTAACAAGGGTTATTGTGTGCGGGTTATGTATCAATTAATTTCACAAAAGAATGCTTGAAAAAAAATTAAATTTGAGCATAATTTAAGCATTTTAGTGTGAAAAATAGGACAAGTATACATTCTAATACCCATCCCCCCACTTGAATAATACAACGTCCTCCTTGTATATATAAAATTAAATAGGGGAATTAAAAAAATTAGAATGAGAAACTCCCTTGATATTTGCTCGGTAGATTCTCCATGTAGATTTATTGATCAAGAATTTGTGTTGAACAGTCGTCTTGAGGTTTCAAGACTCCAACACTTCAAGATCTCCAGATTTGTAAATTCTCCACCAATATTCTTTGATATTTCTTTCATGAGGTCCTGTGTTAAAATAGGAAAAACGTGCATTCCTGTCTTTGTACCTACGGTTAATTTAAACTAAACTAAACAAACTAAACACGAGTCAGTCTGGTGAATACGCCGTATCATGTGCATGAATACGTCATATTGCCAGAACTGACAATAATGTTTTTAAAGTGCATAAAAAATAAAGACTGATAACGTCCAGACAATTAATACGTCGTATGGTATGGAGCGGATACGCCGTATTGATGTCTGGGAAGACAGACTCGATAAAAATAAATAACATTCCGGGTTCTCTCTCAGGAAGCACTTTTGTTTACAGAAAAGTCTTTAAGTTAGACTTGCCCTAATTTAATCCCATCCTTATAAAACAATTTGGGGTCGAACGGGATGTCAAATGACACATACAAATTCTTGATTAGGAAAATGAATGACATCCCTTTGTTAAGATGATTCCAAGTCATGATATTAAAATTTAATCCCTTGATAAAAGTTAAAGTTTTAAAAAATTTATTAGATGTATCATGACTTGTTTCCAAAAGCTTATTTGACCCATGTGCATAGGCACCAACATCGGTATTTATTACATCAGGTAACGATTTGATAGATAAATCCCCCGAAGAGTGTTCAATATCGACTTTATCATCATCATTGTCCTTATCCGATTTTGAATCATTGGGATAAATTACGTTTAAAGGAAACAGATCAGTAAAGTTTAAAACGTTTTGTTCCTCTTTATCACATTTGGACAATGATGTTTGATCTTTCAAATTAAATTCATCGATATGTTGAGGACTTACAGTAGGTTCAGTTACGAAATCTAATTTAGACGTTAGAGCATCATTGTAAACAATAGATGGAAATTCATTCTCAAAATCATTAAAGAAGATTAAATCATCAAAACAAATGACCGTAGGCTCAGGTGGTGGGAACGAAGGCATATTTACTTTTTCATTATCATTTTTCGAACCGTTTTCAAATCATTGACATAAATTATTTTGTAAGAAAACGAGTTTTTGTCAAAAATTACCGTGTAATCTTCTTCGTCGGAATCGTCGAACGAAACTCTAAAGTCAATTTCATTGTTAAGAGAACTTACTATGGGTTCACAAGAAAGTGTTTTTTTAGATGATATATGGTCATTAAAAGCTATAGCTGGGAATTCGGTTTCAACAGATCTGAGGTAGTGAACGTCTTCATCATACCAGATCTTACCATACTTAGTAGTTTCCCAGTTAAACACCTTACCACGTTTTTGAGCCTTTTCTTCCTCAAGCCTGATATACTCTTCCATAGTAATGTTGGGGTCGTCCAATTTAACCTGTAATAAATTTGCTAGGAAAGAAAACTGTCAAGTAGCTTAATACACCGTATTCAGTGAACTGAATAGGCCGTATTGATGATAGAGTCGAATACGCTATATTGGTTTGAAAAAATTTATACGCCGTATTGAGTATTCGACTCAGAAAGTTACAGTAGACTGTAACAATGCAGAAAACCACAAAAACACACAATATGCAAAAATATACAATGCATAAATCAAACACACAAATATAAAAATTAATCTAAACTAAACTAAACTAAAACAATAATAAATAATAATTAAACAACTTTACTCCCCGGCAGCGGCGCCAAAAACTTGATGTGTCGTTGTGTGGTGTATATTTTTATGATTCAAGTTTTAAATTTATATTTTACCGACTTAAGCAAAAACAACACTTTAACAAGCAGTGTACCCGGTCGGTGGTAGATTCGTGGTAAGTAAGGTGTCGAACACTTGAAGCAAGGTTAAATCTCTCAATTTATTAATATTTTGGTTATCTAATCTAAGTTAATTCTAATCTAAGTCAAACCTATGTTAGTTTTAATCCTAATTCTAACAGGTAAAAAGGGGGTTTTCAGCCTGAGAGACTGGCATGGGTTTGGTGGTGACTACAATCAATTCAAGACACTTTAACTCACGCAAGTAAATTAACATAAGATAAAAGAGCGGTCAAGCCTTATGATAGAAAACTGTATTAACCATTGTTAATCCGATTAGAAGTTGGTTTGTTTATTAAGTGCAATGATTACTTATCCGGCAAGTGACATATCATTCTTAGACTTAGGCGGGACTTCATCCTAAGACCTAGACACATTAATTATGTCACAATTAAAGTATCCGCATAAAGTCCATCCTTATTTTGCTGATTATAATAATTTTATCTTTAGGGATTTAAAGCAAGTGATCTTATGTTAACCCTAGCATCATAGAGACCTGTACCCACATTACTGTCTTAATGGTAAATATTACTCTCTTACAGTAGAGTCCACTTGTCCAACTATCCAATGGAATCCAAACGTTATTTGTTGAATTATCTAGGAACACCTGCTAGTCAACTTGTTCAATAAACCAAAGGCACCGATTAACTAGTTAAGCCAGAAGCGTATCCTTAGCACGAATTTAGAAGGACAATACTTGTGATCCTATGATTCTAGATGTATACAATCACTATATGGAGAGCTATCCCAACCGGTACTCTAATTACTTGGTCTGATATCTACTAATCCAGTTAAATGATAGGTCGCATACAAAAGCACGTAAACAAGTATAAATTGATAAACATAAACAAGCATACGACGATAAATTAAGCAATCGAGATATAAACAAAACCAAACATTCAGATCTTCATAATAATGGCTAATACCTAAAGGTATTAGCCTTCAAACATCATAATTAATACAAGAGTAATGGCTTAGCCAAGGTAAACTAACCGAGTTAACGAATGATACCAAAAACTGAACGATTAAAAAAGTATAAGAAATTACACGTTGTCTCCTATGGATTGGAATGCGTTGCAAGACCTCTTCTGCTCTTTTTCTACTCTGAAAATCGACTTTCGTGGTTTAGGTATCGAGAATATGATTTAGCACACTTAAAATCGTTTTTGAGTTTTGTATTTATAGGGTCTGGAGTCGGTGTCGATATGGCGTATCCAAGGTGTTGGATACGGCGTATTGGAGTTTCTTGGAGTAGGAACTACGTTTGATATCTTCCAGAATATTTTATTCCTATATAGCTTGAATACGACGTATTGCCTTTCCTGGATACGGCGTATTGGTCTTGTGTCCTTCGTGGTCATTGGTGAGTGCAGGCACAGATTCGTCGTATCTTCCTTGATGGATACGGCGTATTGGTTGTCAGAACAGTAATCTTCAAAATATCTTCGTTTAAGCTCCAGAATGTGCGCCTTTTGCTAATATTCACCAAGTACTCCATAATTACTGCAATTCTCAAATACAAACGATTAAGTAACAATTCTTTGCAATAATTATACAAAATGGGTTAATTACATGGGATAAATGATGCTATAAAATGGACGTTATTTGATGTCATCAAACATCTTGGTTCGCTAAGAAATAAACGGCCCTTGCTATCTCCACGGCCGAAGCCGAATACGTATCCGCCGGAAAGGCGTATCAACAAGCACTATGGATGAAACAAACTCTCATCGACTACGACATACGCCTCGAATGTGAGACAATAAAGGCGCAATCACCTTAAGTAGAAACCCCGTACAACACTCTAGAACTAAACATATAGAAATACGTCATCACTTTCTTCGCTACAACATCTAGAAGGGCCACATTTCTATCGAGAAAGTTGCATCCGAAGATAACATAGCCGACATATTAAATAAACCCTTAAACGTGAAGTATTTAATTATTTAAGATTATGATTAGGAATGATGGAACTCATCACGGATAGTGATCCTCCATCCTCCTAAACTTCCAATCATGAACATAAGCGAGATTAGAATTTTACTAGATAAAGAAAATATCAATAAAATGACCATAGATATTTTCAAAATCTACATGTATGGTCAATAAATGAAATTACGAAATCGATTGAAAAAGACGAAAAGAAAAATCATCGAATTACAATTCACACTTGTGTTGACGATGTCTTGTTGAGTCTAAATGTTCATAATGCTTTTGTTATTAGCAATGGTCAAATATATGCTAAAAGTTAATACACTCCTAGTAGGATCGACTACGTTGAAATTCCATCGTGAAATTCACGACAAGTTGCACAATTCACTCAAAACTTAGACGTCGACTCAGAAAATTGAATCACACACTCCTAATAATATATATATCACACTCCAATTGCCAAAAACATAACACCATATCCCAATTTGGATAAAAACCAACTCTGTCTGTTTTTGAGCTTCTCACGGATCCACAGATCCAGTTTAGGGAGATCCGTCCCACTTAGGTGGATCCGTGTTTTAGAAAACGCTGGTACTTACCAGGTTTAAACCAATTGGGACTACAAAAACTCATTATCCAAACACACATAAACGAACCAAACAACTAAAACCCTTAAACAAAAGCTACAAAAATCGGCAATTGGAGCAACCAAACAAAGATCATTAACAAATCATCAATTATAATCAACAATTATAAGTGATTTCATCTTATTTTCTTTTTAATTTTGAGTCTAGGGTTTTTATTTTGCACCAAACCAAATAATTTAGGGAATTTGATATTTCTTGCAATGTTTGCACAATTAGGACTAGGATATAGTAATGTATAACTATTATGATTCCTGTAGACACTAAGATTACATAATCGAAGTGGTTAGTGAAAATCAATTTTTGACAAAAACCCCAAATTGTGTTTTTCAAATAAAATCTCACGTCTAGGAATTTTTCAAAACAAAGTGTTGTTTAACTACATTGTTAATACAATGCAAAAACGTTTTTATCATGCATTGTGTCTCAAGAATGTTACTACGAAGTGCATAATTCATATGCATTTTTCGTTTCATTTGACTAGAACAATATCAAAAATAGGTTATGCGATAAGGTTTGCTTAGTACTAGTATTATTACTATTTTTCTTTGATCGAGTCAAGCAAACCGCACATCCACATTTTATCCATATAGACACACACTTAGAAATCGCATCATATTTTATCTATGACATTTTCTCATTGAAATCACCATAAACCACGTAGGTACCAAAATGTCAAGCGAATATCAACAAGATTACAAGAAAACACTTGCTTATGCTCCAAAGATTTACAATGATCCTAACATGACCGAACAACTTAAGGATAACTATATAGAGCCTTAGAAAGTAGATATGTTCATGAAGGGAGAACCATTGACCAATCCTTCTATAGAGACATAACCGATGAGTCTGTAGCTAAGTTCACCAATATAGGCTTTGATTGCTTACTTTCCTTAAATGAGCAAATTCGTCCTAGGTTTATCATGGAATTCTACAAAACCCTTCAACTTGACAGAAATCTCAATAACAATCACTTCCATATTCAATTTATAATCAACAACCGTCCTTTCAACCTCTCCCTTGAGCAATTTTCCAAGCTTACCTCACTTCCCAATCAAGGCATTTGTCTTTACTCCGATGCTTGGGGTCTTGATGAACTTGAAAAAAATCTTGAGCAAGTTCCACCCTACAACTCAACCCTACCTGCTCTTGACGACATCATAAACTTAATCCATCAAAGAACTGATGTTGTTGTTTTACAACACCAAAATTATTTATTAGGATGGAAAGATAAGGATACGAACATAAATACTTAAGTATATCGATAAGTATAGATCTCTTGGGTTGTCGTTCTAAAGGAATGATGAATTGAGATTCGTCAATCAAGTGTCTTTTGATGCTTAGTAAAAGGGGGGTTTTGATTTTTTTTTTGAAACTAAACTAATATAACTAAGGAAATAACCTAAAGCAAACCTAAATGTAAGGAAAGGGAAAAGATGATGTAAGTTTAGACAAGATTACTTTCAGTTTAAATAATTAATATTTTTTGGCGGAAAATGACAAGGTCAAACTCAGATGTCTTATTTTGTCCGACGCGATAGCTACCTAAGAACCAACCTGAAGTTGTCCACAACTGATTCCTAATAACTATATGTCAAATCCTAAAATTGCAAGCTAAATAACGCATTTGACGATTGAATATCTTAAATGGCTAGACTTCGAGTTCTCATTTATCTAACCCTAATGATAATCGGAAAGCTAGCTTGAAGGTCTCCAAAACTAACCACCACAAATCACACAATCTTATCCTATAAAATTCTTATAGGTCAAAGCTTTATCTAACCTAACAATCCTAAAACACAACAATATCAATCATCTAAACTAAAGATAATCACCGTCTAAACAAGCATCAATACAACTACTCTAAGCTACACATAAAAATATAGCAAGCAACACGAATAATAGATAAGCTAAACATAATGAAATAAAAGAGAGAAATGAAAAGAGATTATAAGTCACCCGGTTTGAGCTAATAACGAGCAAGACAGTAGAACAACTCACTAGAATACCAAAAATACCTATCTCTAAGCTAATAAACCTATCCAAAAGCTTAAATTATAAACCATACTACCCTTTAAAATTTACCTAACTATGCTAAAAATGATGTTTTAAACCAACCGAATAACTACAGACCTGTACAATAAGAGCCATTAATTTAGTTAAGAGATTTATGAAAGTTAAAGCATGAAAATCTAATTTTAAAATGACGTTTAGCAAAAAGGAATTTGACACAAATGAACAACAAAATATCTAGACAATGATTAGGAAATAATTTAGAAATTATCTGTTAAGAAATAAAATGCAGGGTGCTATTATTGGTACCCCCTACCCCACTCAAAAGTATCAAAAATGTACAAAAGATTCTTTTTGTACCCTCTTTTTCGCGCTTCAATAATCTTTGATAATCCCGTACTTTTGCTCAAATGTCCTCGTTTCGTACCTACAATAATAAATAGCAAATTTAAACAATATATCCCCTTAAAATTAACATTTTTGCTACTTATTATGCCATAAATGAGGGTATTTTAGCACTAATAACATGAATATATATGCGCTCATCAAATACCCCTACACTTAAACGTTGTTTGCCCCCAAGCAACTATTATTACATACGTTAAGTCAAAAACGATTTTAATCCCCTAAATAACTAACATATCACATCAAACAAGAATAGATAAATAATCATGTAGGGGATATAAATAAAATCATTTATGTCGATAATTCCCCATTTTGACCTTATTTAATTTAATGATAAAACAACTATTTTTTTGTGATCCGTCATGCTTGACTTTATTATGAAAATATATACAAAGCTTAAAGAACGGGAGGCACACAAATTGGGTGCCTCCAGGAGATAAGAATCATCATCCTCAATTTTCACTAACCCAAACCAAGCTTAAAACGAAATCATTGTTAAGTACAAGTATAGATACTAACACTACTCATATATGCAAATTGTGTAAGCGCAACTACTTTTTGCTCTCTTATTCCTAAATCCTGTAAGGATTTTATATGGAAAACATAAAGTGAAATGAGATCACTTATTTTAATAGATTATTGTCTTATTATTATTAAGGTGTCCGGTTTAAACACTAATTAGTTTAAAATCCTTTCCTAGATGAAAACAAGGTCCACATTAAGGTTCTAATTTAACAAGATTTAGGGGATATCCTTTTTATTTCATTCGAAACAACTCAACTACGATTTCAAAGATGGAGGCTTTATTTAGATATCCTCGGAGTCGAATTTTGGCTTTATTATATTTTATTATGGCCAAATTTCGAGTCTTGTGGTCTTTTAACTTCCGAGTCAACGGGAACGAGCCGACAGGAAACGGTACCTATTTACCCACAACACTTACAAAACCTCGATGTGTACCTTACGTTCATCAGAAGGAATCCTCTAAGAAGGGATTAAAAACTAAGAATTGTAAAAATCGTGCAACTTAATTTATTAAAAATTATTTTATTGCGTTTATTAAGTTGATGGGAGCAAAAAGCCACAATTAACCTCTATGAGCTCTAAAGAGATCCAAGTACTCCACGCTTAGCATCTAACTTATATTCAACTCTATCATTTTTTGTTCTTTGCAAAATATATTTTAAGTCTTGCAAATGCTTAGTCTCGAAAGTTAAGAGAAAAGCTAGAGTGCAATACTCGGTCAAGTCAGAATCTCCTATATTCTAACCTAAGGGACTAGTTAACCACGCACGGTCAAAACGTTTTTTTTTGCAAAAATAAACATAGTTTTGGTCAAAATGGGGTTGCGTGGGGGAAAACAAGTAGGCATAAGTATGATCATTCTGATATAGACCCCCCTACACTTATAACCGAACATTAACCTCAATGTTTAAAAGTTTTCGGGTGTCACCCCTACACTTAGAACATAAAAGATCAATGCTAAAATTCTAAGTGTAAGGAAGGTAACTAATGAAATCCCTAAGTCAATTGTTAATAATTTTGGTGTTAGTTGAGTCGAGTCGTTGTAGTATAGTGGTAAGTATTCCCGCCTGTCTCGCGGGTGACTCGGGTTCGATCCCCGACAACAGCGTCATTTTTTATGTTGTCGTTTCGGCACACCAAAAGATTATTTATAAGGATGAGAAGATGCGAATACCAACCTAAATAGCTAAGTATATTGGTAAGGATTAATCACTCGGGTTGTCGTTCTAAAGGAGTGGTGAATTTGAAATGCGTCGGTTAAGTTTTGTTGGATGCTTAGTTATCACAAAAGGTTTTGTGTTTCGATTTTTTTTAAACTAAATTAAAGTAGAACGCAAACGTAAAAGAAATCTAAGGCAAACTAAAACTAAAATAAACTAAGGGAATAACTCTAGGGGAAATAAGAAATATAAATGATAAAGAAGATACTTGCTTAGACCCGATAGCTTTTAACGTTGTGAATCTAGTCGTTATTTAAATTTAGTAGTTTGACTTGTAGATAATTTTGACTTTTAAACCAAAACGAACCGGTATACAGTTGCATAACTCAAACTCGCCCGACGAAAAAGCAAAACGATCTAAACAATTACTATAAGGTGAGTGTCCTCTTTTTATGGTAATATAGTCTAATTCAAACGTCCTTACTTGAGAATTTATTTTAAAACTTAAAACACATTTAATTTTGAAAACCGGATGAGTATCCTCTTTCTGGGTCTAGTTAAAACGCATTTTTGTTTAGAAAATATTTCACAACTAATTTCATATGAACAAAACCCAAGTCAAATTACTAACTAAAAATAACAACTAATTATTGAACCACTTTCACAATAATTCACAACATTAAAAACTACCAAATGCATAAGCAAGTACCAACAAATCTACTATTACATGCTAATAACGATAAACATGAAAAAATTAATAAAGTAAACGAAATAATAAATAGAGGGATTAGAAAGAACCGTGATTATTATAAGAATGACGACGAAAATATTACTAAACTAAAAACCCCATCCAAGTGCTTTAATAACCCAAAATACACCTTAATACCCGCCAAATTCCTTAAAAGCTTGTTAATATCCGCTAATCTTCTACTAATCATCCAAAGCTCGTAACTTTATGTAAATTTGATGTGGTGAAACGAATAAAGTTTGCATCTTTTATAAGTAAAAAGCTTAAAAATGATAGAAACGTGATTTTTAAAACTAAATTAACACTAAAATGTAAAAAGATTAAAACTTTAATTAAAAAATGTAACACCCCCAAATAGGGTCGCAGCAGAATAAGAGGCTGAGAGTGTTACTTCATAGATCAATAGCACAAGATATGAGAACGACCTCTAAATGAGTCGTTTAAAATGATACATTGAAATAACTGAAATTGTTTTTTACAAAAGCACAACGGCCTAACATGTTCACTTGTAAATGTAAAGATTTTAAAACATAACAAATATCAATGTAATGCTTCAAAATCTTTATGCAATGACATTCAAAATAACGACCACCAATGTATCCTTGTCTCGTTCCTTATTGAACTGAGAAAAACATGCTTTAAAACGTCAACATAAAGTTGGTGAATTCACAGGTTTGTATAAAGTAGGACCGCAAGATTTTCAAGTGTAAGACATGTAACACATACAATATCTCAAAATGTAATTACGAAATGCACTAAGCTAATGACATTGAAGCTAAAACATATATGTATGTAAATTAATGCAAATAATGTGCCCGTGTAGATGTTCAACACGCAACATCCAAAATTGTTCCGACATTGTATACATTCGTCGTTTCGGTACCTCCGAAACTAGTGAGCGCTACTCACCCGAACGGGGATGTCAATCCTAAATAGATCTATTCATAACATTCGCGCTTACAATCCAGTAATTAACAGTTCATGATTCATGGGCATAGTGGGTTATAGCTACTTAGGCAAACTCGCAATTTGTATAAAAGTGTACTTGCGTCCAATCGTAAAACAATGCATGTTTCTCACCCTGAGAATTGTAAACCATTAGAATTGTATAAAGAAATGGGACTATAAACTCACCTCAGTTAACGTATTTGATATATAAATCAAATATGAAAATCGTCACGTATAGTCCGAATGCAACATAATTAAATATAGGTCGTATGAGTACAATGTACTTGAATAACTAACACAACATATAATTCTATTTAGTTACATCATCACCTAAACATGTTTGTTTAATTTATATAATTAAATAAAATAAATTTGTACTTTGAAATGTCCATGTATTTGTATTTGTAAAAATAATATACTTGTCCAACAATTGATCATTTGTTAAAAATACTTGATTTAATGTTTTTATTATTTATATAATGTTATTGTATAAATAGTTCAATCGTTTTGTAAAATAATATTTATAAAGTTAAAAACATGTATAAATATTATGCAAGGGATACTACATCGTTTTGTAAAGTTTTTATTAAACGAACCAACACTATTCATGTCAGAAAATAGTGCACAAGTATAAAAATAGTGTATAAGGTTTTATAAACCTTATATCTTTTTCGTTTTAACTCCGTTTTATACGTTCTTTATGTTCACGGTTTCGTATTAAGAAGACTTATCAAAATATTATAATTATGATAATTTAGCTACTGGTGAACAGTAACTTTTATTGCTTTTGTAAAATTATATAAAACTACTTTTATATATTTACTCTTTGTAATCTTATAAACACCATAACTTATGCATTTTAATTCCATTTCGCTTGTTCTTTATATGTATGGAATCGTTTTTGAGAAATCTAGCAAAATATTATACTTATAATATTTATACAAACAGTCATGAACAGTAACAGTGGCTAAAATTTATAAAAACACTTTTTATAAATTTATTTAACCGAAATCATATAAAACTCATATCTCCTCCATTTTAATTCCGTTTTTAGTGATCCTTATATGCACGGATTCGTAATTAAAAGTTTTATCCAAGAAAAGTATTTTCCAAAATCTCACTGTTATGAACAGTAACATATTTTTATAAAATTACTTTTATAAAAATACTTTTTATCGTAAACTTGTAAATAGCATAACTCCTTCGTTATAATTCAGATTTTCGAGTTCTCTACATATTTAGAATCGTCATGAGATGTACTATTTTAATAAAATATAAAATAAATATTATATTTTCGAATTTAAAACAGTAGGCTTTTGTAAAAGTGAATAAAATTATTTTTATAAATTTTTAACTTAATTAATTCACTACAAGTCCTCTAATTTATGTAATTACACATCTTTGATATAATTTGAGTCCTCTAATTTGTGTCCATCAAATATAGTCCAAGAACATGTCCATTATATTTATTTACTTATATAAACTATATAAATAAAGAAATAAATAACTATAAATTATGTAAATTTATCCATTGCTTGTAAATCCATAAGTAAAACATATTCACATGTTTTTAACATCATTTTAGCCATGAACAAGTATGTCTTGAGTTTATATAAACTTACAATATTTTATAAACATGATAAAATATAACTAGGTGATGATTAACTACATAACAATTATATAAAACATGAAATTAACATATTGAGAAGATTAGGGTTTATAGAAGACCTTAATATGATGAGTGAAGATGATACACAATAACCTAACCCAAGTATTAACCCAAAATATTCTCACTAAACCCTAACTTCAACAAAGAAACTCTAATTATCTTTACTTGTATAAACCCTTGTAATCACCCAACCAAGCTTCCAATACAATTTTCAACACCTTAGATATGCCTAATATTAACCTTTGTACACTTGTAATACTTGAAAAATGAAAACTATGAAATATTTTAGGTGGTGGTTTTGAGCCGTGACCTATGAATGAAATAGAGAGGGTTTTTGCTTTGAATTTGCTTGTAAATGGTGAAGTGATGAAAGCCTTGAATAGCAACCTATTTTAACATAAATATCTTGTGAAAACCAAAAACCAATCCATGGTTTTCAAGGGGTGTTAGGTCCGTTTTGTAAGAAGGGAGTGGGGGGGGGATGGAGCTTGTAAGAATAAGTATGGTAATGTGTAAATCCAAGGACATTTCTGTCATTTCACGTGGAAATCCAAGGACAATGCTGTAATTTCACACCCATATGCATCTTAAAAATTTACGTGGGAGCTGGGAGATTCGAACTCGCGACCAGGTGGATGTAAAACAACTCTCCAACAACAATGCCAGTAATATTTAATACTTGGGCTGGGTCGGGCCTTTTAACAAATATTCACATATCGCGCCATATTGGGTTTGTTCGGGCTTTAATCTTTCACAATTTCTTCTTTTGCCTCGATACCTAATGTAAAACTACCTACGATACAAAATAACAAAGTTCTACAATATATGCAATAAAGTTTCAATTTTTCCATTTATATAGCCGAAAGTGAGGAGATTTTAGCCTTAAATATATGTATAAATTAACGAATATTAAATACCCCTACACTTAGGCGTTGCTTGCCCCCAAGCAACTATTATTACATACCCTAAGTCCAAAAATGATTTTCATTCACTAAACAAATAAAGTATCACATCAAACCAAGACCAGATAAATACTCATTTTGAGGATATAAATAAAATCATTAAATTCGAAAACTCCCCATTTTGACCCTTATTCCTCAATAGATAAAACTTTATTTGTGACCCGCCATGCTTGACTTTATTTTAAAGATATATACAAAGCTTAGAACGGGAAGCACACAAACTGGGTGCCTCCGGGAGATAAGAATCATCATCCTCGATTTTCATTAACCTCATACCGAGCTTAAAACGAAATCATTGTTGGGTGCAAGTTTAGATGCTAACACTACTCATAAATGTAAATTGTGTAAGCGTAAGCCAACTTTTCGCTCTCATTATTCCTAATTTCCTCTATTTTTTGATTTCATTTTCTAAAAAGGTAAAACTCTTATTATCATAGATTAAGTATTGATATTTGTAAAGTTGTCCGGTTTAAATAATAATTAGTTTGAAATCCTTTCCAAGAGACCCGATTTGATGAAAACAAGGTCCACATTAAGGTTCTAATTTAACCTGATTTAGGGGATATCCTTTTTATTTCTTCTGAAACAACTCAACTACGAGTCCAAAGACGGAGGCTTTATTTAGATATCCCCTGAGTCGAAATTTGGCTTTATTATTATTATTATTATTGCGGTAGTATTAGCCTTCGGTCCTTTAAACAACTGAGACAACGGGAGCGAACCGTCAGGAAACAGTAGTCTTATTTCGACCTCGGGAATTTCCTCGATCTTTTTAAATTCTAAGCCAACGGGAGCGAACCGTCAGGAAACAGTAAACTTTTATCGGTCTTGGATTATTATTACCTCCACCCTTTAAACAACTGAGTCAATAGGAGCGAACCGTCAGGAAACAGTAGTATTATTTCGGCTTCGGTTTATTACATTTTATTATAGCCAAATTTCGAGTCATGTGGTCTTTTAACTCCCGAGTCAACGGTAGCGAGCCGTCAGGAAACGGTAGCCTATTTCCCCACAACACTGACAAAACCTCGATGTGTACCTTACTTTTCATCAGAAGAAATCCTCTGAGAAGGGATTAAAAACTAAGAATTGTAAAAACTGTGCAACTTAATTTATTGAAAATTATTTATTGCGTTTATTTAGCTGATGGGAGCAAAAAGCCACAATTAACCTCTATGAGCTCTAAAGAGATCCAACTACACCACGCTTAGCATCTAACTTATATTCAACTCTATCATTTTTCGTTCTTTGCAAAAAATTTAAGTCTCGCAAACGCTTAGTCTCGAAAGTTAAGGGGAAAGCTAGAGTGCAATACTCGATCAAGTCATAATCTCCCTTATCTAGCCTACGGGCCTACTTATTTATACATTTTTTTCATCATAAAATAAAACAAAATATTGGTCAAAACGTGGTTACGTGGGGGCAAACAAGTAGGCATAAGCATGATCATTTTTATATAAACCCCCTACACTTAGAACCGAACATTAACCTCAATGTTCAAAAGTGTTCGGGTTTCACCCCTACACTTAGAACATAAAAGACCAATGCTAAAATTCTAAGTGTAAGGAAGTCATCTAATGCAATTCCTAAGACAATTATCAATGAAATGCATGCTTTAAGGAAAACATAAGATATAAATGATCAGAACTGAGGACTCCCCTGATATAAATGTGAGAACCGATCGGAGACTGAATGATGATGATAGAAAGCAACAATATCGATCATGAAAGTCTTCTCGATTAAAGGGAAATCCTGTGAGCAAAAACACAAATCCACAAAACACCGAAGAAAGAAGCACACCCCCAAACTTATTTATTACTACTATTAATATCCTAATTTACTCAAAATAAACCTAAGTGTAGCAAGCTACTTATTTAAATCTAAAGATAACACGGGTTGCCTCCCGAGAAGCGCTTGTTTTTGTTCGAGTCTCTAGCTTGACTCTATGGTTACTTACTTCTAGGTTCAAGGTCGCATCCATCACCTAATATTCAGTTTGGATGAAAATAGCGATACATCACCACCTTAGGTAAGTATGCCACCTGACGGGGTAATGGCATATGGGGAAATCTATAAGAAGGTCTCTCCATCACCCGCGTCATATCACCCGACTGTGTTAGGTGGAAGAAAGGATCAAATCTTTCCACTTCCCTTAAGGAAATTACCTTAGAATCGGGAAGTGGTGTGACTAGTAGAGTGGACTCATCAATAATCGGTGTTGACTTAGTGGGGTCCAAGCTACACAAATCCTCAATATTATAATCAAAAATTTTGTTGTCAATTCTTAATGCGAAGTAATCATCAAAGTCAAATAGTGGATTTGAAATAGTCACATCAAAAGATCTATACATCGACTCATCATTACCTAAAGGTACATCAAACATCCTTGGGTCTGGAACAGGGTCATTGGTTTCTATATCACTAGGATAAAAGTCAATTTCCCCATCCCCCTTTGAGAGGGTGTCTAAATGCTCTCTAAAAGGTAAGTCGATTTCTACTTTTTCTTCTCCTAAAACATTAGTGCAAGGCAAAGGTGGTGTGTATGCAAGAGATGGAGGTATGACTTGAGCGGTACTTTGTTGTCTTAAAAATTGCTCCTTGTCAAAAATCATCTCCGTATCATCGTTACTCCCCTCAGGTTCATCAAAGCTTATAGGAGGTTCATGAATTTGATATCTTTCATGAATCAACTCCATAGTTTCATTCATTTGTAATTTTAAATCATCAATAATTTTTTTAAGATCTAAATCCTGAGGGGGTAAATCATCAGTATGGTACTGTGGAGGTTGGTCAAAATAAGTCAAGTCATAATTGTTACAAGGATTAGGCTCATAGACAAGCGAGTTCCTAGTTTGACAATCAGAACTGTAGTGTGAACCTCCACAGACCTCACATTGTGGCGGAATCAAAGAGTAATATGGATATTGGTCGAAACCAAAATTTTGATTGTTACAGGGAACCTGCTCGTAGACAAGCATGTTCCCTATTTGACAATCAAAATCATGGTGAGGCCTGCCTCCATAAAACTCACACGAGTATGTCTCCATTTGGTGTTGCGGGGGCTGGTTTAAGAAGTCGGGTGTTTCATTGTAAAAGTAAGGATTTTGGTCATAGACAAACCCGTTTCTCAACCCTACCATGCTACAACTGAGGCAATTTCCACCATTATAAGGACCCCCACAATACTCACAACCATATTGGTTAAAAGAAGACATAGTGAAGAATTAAATAATAGAAGAGGATGGGAGAAAAAGAATTAAACGTTTTAGAAGATAAAGAAGAATTTATTTTTTTTAGTTTTTTTTAGATTTTTTATATAAAAAACTAAGGCACTAACTCGACTTAACTTAAGCAAATCGTACACCAACTCCCCGGCAACAGCGCCATTTTTGAAGTTGTCGTTTCGGCACACCAAAAGATTATTTATAAGGATGAGAAGATGCGAACACAAACCTAAATACCTAAGTATATTGGTAAGGATTGATCACTCGGGTTGTCATTCTAAAGGAGTGTGAATTTGAAATACGTCAGTTAAGTTTTGTTGGATGCTTAGTTATCACAAAAGGTTTTGGGTTTCGATTTTTTTAAACTAAAAATAAAGTATAACGCAAACGTAAAAGAAATCTAAGGCAAACTAAAACTAAAATTAAACTAAGGGAATAACTCTAAGGGAAATAAGAAATATAAATGATAAAGAAGATACTTGCTTAGACCCGATAGCTTTTAACGTTTTGAATCTAGTCGTTATTTAAATTTAGTAGTTTGACTGATAATTTTGACTTTTAAACCAAAACGAACCGATATACGGTTGCGTAACTCAAACTCGCCCGACGAAAAATCAAAACGATCTAAACAATTACTATAAGGTGAGTGTCCTCTTTTTACGGTAATATAGTCTAATTCAAACGTCCTTACTTGAGAATTTATTTTAAAACTTAAAACACATTTAATTTCAAAAACCGGATGAGTGTCCTCTTTTCGGGTCTAGTTAAAACGCATTTTTGTTTAGAAAATATTTCACAACTAATTTCGTATGAACAAAACCCAAGTCAAATTACTAACTAAAAATAACAACTAATTATTGAACCACTTTCACAAAAATTCACAACATTTAAAACTACCAAATGTATAAGCAAGTACCAACAAATCTACTATAACATACTAATAACGATAAACATGACAAAATTAATAAAGTAAACGAAGTAATAAATAGAGGGATTAGAAAGAACTGTGATTATGCTAAGAATGACGACGAAAATATTACTAAACTAAAAACCCCATCCATGTGCTTTAATAACCCAAAATACACCTTAATACCCGCCAAATTCCTTAAAAGCTCGTTAATATCGGCTAATCTTCTACTAATCATCCAAAGCTCGTAACTTTATTTAAATTTGATGTGGTGAAACGAATAAAGTTTGCATCTTTTATAAGTAAAAAGCTTAAAAATGATAGAAACGTGATTTTTAAAACTAAATTAACACTAAAAATGTAAAAAGATCAAAACTTTAATTAAAAAAATTGAACTTTATTAAGTTTAGACATAAAACTTAAAGATTTAGAAAAGAGAAATTTATAAAAAAGATTATCAAAGAAGTAAAACTAGAGATTAAGAGAGTAAAACATAAAATTTAAAAAGTAGAGATAAAGACTTGAAAAAATTAAGAGATGCAAGAAATATAAAAGAGATCAATACCTTGAAATATCAAATATTAATACAAAGTTTAACTAATTTAAATAAAATTAAAACTACTCCTACAAAACTAAGAAAAAAATAAGAAAGAAAGAAAAATATGAAGATGTGTGTCGTCTGCTGTCTGGCAAGGTATCTTTATATCCCAAATGCGTAGCCTCCAAGCTCAAAACCCATGGATCACAAGCAGCCACATCTCAGTCCTTTATTGGGCCACGCTCCAGGGACATTTATGTCATTTCACGTGGAACTCCAAGGACAATGTTGTAATTTCGCACCTATCTGCATCTTAAAAATTTACATGGGAACTAGGAGATTCGAACTCACAACCTTGTGGATGTAAAACAACTCTCCAACCACAATGCCAGTAATGAAATTGTGATAAAAGCTTCATACTCTGCCTTTTTATTTAATACTTGGGCTGGGCCGGGCCTTTTAACAAATATTCCCATATCGGGTTTGTTCGGGCTTCGTTTAATCTTTCACAATTCCGTCGTTTGCCTCGACACTCAATGTAAAATTACCTACAATACAAAGTGAGGAGATTATAGCCTTAAATATATGTATAAATTTGTTAAATTAACGAGATTTTATATAGTCGAAAGTGAGGAGATTTTAGCCTTAAATATATGTATAAATTAACGAATATCAAGAACCATTCATGAAAAAGTAACTAAAGAAGGAGAAACCGTTCACAAATTACCAAACCAAATTGAGACAAATGAACTTTTCGCACACCTTAGACCTTGTGAACTCGTCAATAGGGAGAATGTCTCTATTCGGCCATAGGAAATAGAGACCACACTCAAGCAATTATTGCTTTGATGTTGTACTGCCTAGAGAACGGACAACCCTTCAATCTTGCTTACTTCATCATTAGGAGGATGTATTACTTTAGAGACCGAAGAGACAAAGTTCTACCTTATGGCATGTCTTAACTCGTCTCTTTAAGAATCTTAAAACAAACATGGTGTATCACCTATTTGATGAACGTTATATTCTTGTCCCTAGGAAAATGTCATCCCTTAAGGCAAAACAACCCAAAAAGCCTCCTCCCAAAAGAACTAGAAATATAGGAAATTTCAAGCGTGCCCAATTAACAACTTCATCCAAATCCGACTTACCACCCTCGGATAATGGAGACTTACCTAGCACTAAGCTTTCCCCTAGGTCTTATAGTAGAGCTCTTTCTAATCATACAAACATGTCTCAAGACCAAATGGAGACAAGAGGGATGTTCAAGAACTTGGCTAGAGCGTTGTCCAAGTTTGAAAAGATGTTAAAGAAGGGACATTGTTGAAGGGTACATTGTTTGTGAAACAATTTACGTGTTTAATTATCATGTGTTTGGATTATTAACTTGTCTTCTTAGATTTTCATGCTTGAACTAGATGTTACAACTACGTACTCACTTTATTTAGCTATGTCTTATGGATATTTTTAGCATGTTAATGCTATTTGGTAGTGAATTGTGATGCTTACATGCTAATTTGTTAGAATTTTGGCTGCAAAAATGCAGTTCTGGTCACATTTTTTGATGTCACGGATCCAACATATGGTAGATCCGTCTATGGTTTAGGTAGATCCGTGCATCACTAGTCCAGGCGCCAAAATTCAAATTTTCTTGATTTTTAACTTATTATATTTTATCTTATAATCATACTATGTGATACTATGTAGGATTTTAAACCTTAGGATAAAACATGTCTTCATATAATCCAAGAACCATTATACAAAACACTTCACCACTTCAACCTTATAATCATCAACTTCATCACCATTTCACTTCACACTTTTCACAATTCATCAACATGACTAGTTCATCAAATAACTCACAACACAACTCCCACAAACCTAATCCAAATAACATTCCTTTGGAAGTCTTGGAAGAAAGACTAGCACACATTCATCATATGACATAAGAATGTTGTAGTAACTCCCAAAAAGGAATGTTGATAACTCCCGAAAAAAATCTCAAATTATTACTAAGAAGAAATTCATAAAACATATTCGAAATACAATACAATGCACACCCACTCAAGAACGACAAGCCATCACTCACACAACAAAATGGATCACTTTGATTTCACAAACCATACATTAACCCTCATCATCATCTCATGTAGATATTGTAACAGCAAGATCGAACAACTATATACCATACAGAAGATTACCTTCTATGCTCCTATCTCCAACACCACATTGGATCTTCATCCAACCCATCATACTTTCCGCACTAAATCCACTTTCATGGTTCATCAACTCTTCAGATTAGAATGGTGAAAATGATTATTTATCCCATGATTTAGATCTTTAGGTTGTTTTCTCTTTCTAGATTATTTTTTAATTGTCTTAATGGTCTTTAAATCTAATTTAGTGTTTAATTTCTCTTTTAAAATGGGATTTAACATTATCGAAGTTGTTGTGGTGATTCTTGATTGCATATTATGGTATATGTGCTTGTGTTGTTGCCATATATATATATATATTTGCTTGTCTACTAACTTTATTTTGTAGCACGCATCCATAGCTCGATTTCTTGGTTCCCCAAGCAAGGGGGAGCATACATCAAGGGGGTGCACTTGCAATATGGTCTTTATTTTTTTCTTTGCATTCGTCACCAAGTCACTTAGCATTGGTCAAAACAAGACTTGCAAGGCACGCCTTTACAACACTTTTTGCTTCGACAAAAAGGGGGAGAAGATATGTAAACTCATCCACTAAATATTTATTTAGTAACTTTTAAACACACATGAGTTTATATTTTGTCATCATCAAAATGGAGAGATTGTTAATACAAATATTCGCGTAAAAACGATATTTATATCTAATGATCTTCATGTTTTGATGATAACAAATATAATGTCATACTACGTAAAAGTTTATGTAAACAAGTTATTTAGTCGAAAGTTTACTTGACGACCACAAATCACTTAAGGTATGAATATGCCATTATTAAACATAGTTAATGATCAAATAAAAATATTATCATTTGCATAAACCTTTTCTAATCAAATGATTTAAATAAACACATTATTAATTATAAGCTAGTTATGTTATTCATGTAAGATAAAATATGATTAACCATAAGTGGAAACAATCTTTCCAAATCTTTCCAAATCTAGAAGATCTTTCTTTATTAGTAATAAGAAATATTTTACTTCTAGAATAATCTAATAAACTAGATTTATAAGTACAAAACAATATTTTGTTAAGATTTTTAGTTAATCATAAAAAGACAAAAGCTGTCTCAGCTGCACCCTACGGATCCAGCAAAACGAAAGGATGGGTCCAGGCTATGGTGGATCC
Organism: Tanacetum coccineum; assembly: GCA_026074375.1. Taxonomy (NCBI): domain Eukaryota; kingdom Viridiplantae; phylum Streptophyta; class Magnoliopsida; order Asterales; family Asteraceae; genus Tanacetum; species Tanacetum coccineum. The sequence goes on from BQNB010030495.1 coordinate 45,202, forward strand.
GTGCAACAGCTGGTTGGGACAAAATTTGAATTTTAAATGTTGCCTATAAATAGCAACCTTAAGTCTTTATTTTAGACAACTTTTCACAAATATTTTTCTCTTTAGCTTTTATCATTTTCATATTCTTTGATCATTATACTTGTTTCATAATCCATTACAACTGATCAACTCATTCCACTCTTTAGTGAAGAACACTAACGAAGACGTGACGCTTCAAGTGTTATTAGTTTAGTTGTGTCATCACGGTTGTGATAATCATTCATCTTGTATCTCGTGTGTTGTGTGTTGTGTGTATCATATGTGTATGATATGTTAGTATTTAGGCCACAAAATACATAGTGTGTTAGATTGGTTCTATCTCGAAGTAGAACTCGGTATTTAGCTTAGTACCGGAAAAAGTGTAAGCGACGTGTACGGTTTTCTCCGCCTAAAGGGAGCTTGTTGACATAGTGAAGAAAACTATCAAGTTGGGTACTTAAGGAGTGGATTAGGGCGAAGAGGTGCTTTGTAGCCGAACCACTATAAATCATTGTGTCATCGGTTTGATCTTTCCTATCCTTATTTGTTTATACTTCGTAGATTACTTATTTACTTATTGCATTGCTATCATATACACTTGTGTATATCTCTTGAATTAACATAAGTCGACAATCTAAGTTTTATTTATAAAACGTCAACCCTCCTTCTAGTTTCCACATGATGTGTAAAAATCTGTAGCAATAAAGTTTATAAAATATGCACACATCATTACTATTATTTTTGGAAAGTTTCTCAAATGAGATTAAGTGCCTCGGAATTACCACGCGTAGTACGAGTACTGGTATGGTAATCCACTCCACTAGTAGGCGAAATCCGAAGATTAACGCATGAGTATTAAAAATATAATACCCTAGTGCACTGTGGTGAAATTTACGAGAGATATATCCAAATATAACACATATTAATGAGAAAGATAGTTTATATCGAATTACTCTTATATCTAAGACGGATGGCCACTAAGCCGCTAACGACGGTTTTCAAGTATTCTCAAACAGATGCAACCCGAGCGATGCTAACAATGTTTTAAATACCCTAGACCGGATACAACTTAGATCGCTGGCGCGTCTTTTGATTAAGAAATACTTGTTAAACTATTTTTGACATTTTTATAGTTAACATATAAGAATTGTATTTAAGCATGTGAAAGCATAAGCATTTACACATCAAAAGATCACATTAAGCACGGGGTTAAAAAGTCAAACTTGGTCAATGGTCAATGTCAACAGTCAACAAACAAAGTCAATAGTCAAAGTCAACAGAAACGATCAAACTAAGTCAACAGTCCAATCATATCAAAATATTAATGTTGAATCAGTTTCCTATCTCATGTTCCCATGTTTTCTTGAATTAGTTTCCTATCTCTTGTTCTCATGTTCTTTGGCTCGCCGGGTGATGAGTAAGGTGTTGCGTTGGTGGGATCTTGATGTCCCTGAGATAAGTTTCTACGATGAGTGGTTGTTATGGTTAAAAACATTCGGATGTCTAAGAGCTTGAAGGCTGTTTTTGAAGGTGTTTGTTACGTGATGTGGTGGCTTTTGTGGAATTTTAGAAACCATATGGTGTTTGGCCAAGGACGGACTTTCATAGGAACCACCCCCCCCCCCCCCGAGGGGAGGGGGCTGTTGTCATCCTAAGTTTCCGGGCTGATAGTGTAAATGTATTAAAACTTAAGGGTACTTTTATAAATTTTGTGTTTGGCCCTCTTAAGAAATTTTGATTGACCCTCCCATTCTCCCAAAATATTAAAAAACCAAAGGTCGGTTGAAAAGGGGATTTTGGAGATTTGGAGCGGCAGTTCTTAATACTTATGGTATCATTAGTCATAATCAATAGACAAATTCACACAGGTATAACAAATTAAAGCTTCCATACTTTAATCAAATATTAAGCTAAGATTTGAATTTCTTATTAATTTATTATCTTATATTATTTTATATATGCCATTTGTTTCACATGTTGATTGTTGATTAATTGACCAACAAATTAGCCAAACTCATTTGCTATCTGATGTTCTCATTTAATATATTTTATGTTTTATTGTTAAATTTTTGTGATGTTTTAGCTTTTTCTGAAAGGCTATCAATTGTAATGTATATCCAATATTTCAAAGTTATTGTTGTTTTTAGCTTCCTTTTTTATGTTTTTATATTCAAAGTTTAAAAGTTCTTGTACCTGTTTTAATGGACTCTGATTTTAGGCTTTAGTGCTTTTAATTGTAATGTTTTTATGTTTATGTTTATGTGGATAGCAGGATTAATCATAGCAAAGTATAAAACACTTGAATCATATTCAAAAGAAAGCTGGAGGATGCATCTGGCATTGCAAATCAAGAGAATAAACGTTCTAGAGTGTAGACAGACGAACCTGAACAACATCAAAATCAACCACATGACGAGCCTCATCAACATCAAAATCAACAAGAATCGTGTATATCTGAAACTCACAGGCAAACTATTGAGGAAATAGGTTCTAGTGATTTGGAAAGAGATCCAGCAAAGCGAGAACCGATGTCGGATTATCCAGTTAATGAAAGGGAACGAGTAAGACGAGCTTATCTGGACTTAGGACCTTACCAAATCACTTGAAATAGTATCCCGCTAAAAGGTACAATTAAGCATCCATGTAGATTCTAGTACTCATGGTTTAAAGTATTTACTAATTGGTTAGAGTACTCTCCTACAACACATTCCGCTTATTGTTTTATTTACTTGTTTTGTGACAAACCAATTGTTCGTTACGGTTCAGATGCTATTACTGTTAATGGATTTGACAAATGGAAAAAAGTTAATGATGGAAAAAGATGTGCATTTCTTAACATATTGGTTGTTCACAACAAAAAGATGCAGTGGCATTCAGTGAAAATTTGTTGAACCAAATAACACACATTGGAAACATGTTAGAGAAACAAAGTACAAAGCTAGTTACAAAAAACCATATTCGATTAAAAGCTTCAGTTGATATAGTTCGTTGGTTAGTATTCCAGGCTTGCGCTTTTTGAGGGAGTGATGAATCTTCTAATTCAAGAAATCGAGGTAATTTTATCGAACTTTTAAATCTTATAGCTTCTTATAATGATGAACTTGCCAATCTTGTACTCGATAATGCTCCTTATAATTCAAAGTATACTTCTAGAAAAATTCAAAAATAAATACTTAATATTATTGCAAAAGAAGTCAGAAAACGTATTTAATATTATTGACAAAAGAAGTCACAAAAACTATATTTGTAATGAAGTTGTGAGAATCAACATTTTTTTGTAATGGTTGATAGTCAATATGATGAAGTCAAAAACCGGAGCAAAATGGCTTATTCTAGTTTTTAAATTTGAGGTTAATACAAATGGTGTGTCTATCGGAGAAAGATTTTTGTATTTGGTCATCTTAGTGAGATACTTCAACAAACCTTACAACAAACATTGTGGAAAAAAATTTAATAGCCAAAGTGCGTTAGAGATACAGTCACATCCGTGTCAAGTTTATGATGATGGGCTTAGTATATGCGAGATGGAATCGGAATGGAGATGTACACGCACTCTGTTTTTGCAATGATTGTCCAATTGCGTATTATGTTCCTTACTTAGCACACATATATGCAAACTTGCATTATATTTAAGAGTCAAAGAAGTAAACTCCAGGTTCATACAGTCTCTTTTACAAGGTTATACTTTCTCCTAATAAATGGTAGCTTTGTGATTTTTCTAGAAACGCCAATTGGTGAGTTACAAAAAGCTAAATCTTTTGAGACTACACAATTACCGGTACTTAGTGAAATCAAAAAAAGGTAAAGGGAAAAATAAATTTGGAACATTAAGACGGGCTGGTGATACTCATTAAGGTTCCTATTTTTCTCAGTTTGCAGCATGTTAAAGATGTTCGATGCCACTTGAGTTGTTCTTTTTTTTTGAACAGCGACATATTATTAAAAAAGAACTAGCAAGGAGCTAGCAATTACAAAGGCGATTTCAGCCAATCAGTCTAAGGCATAATGGACGATGTATCTTCTTATTATGCTAAAAAAAGGGATGCTAATTCAGCCTACTACTTATCTAAACCATTTGGGGGAGTTTGGTGTTTTTATACCTGCACATGATGCTAAAGAAATCTAAACCTGGAAACTAATACCTTCGTTTGTTAAGGCTCAGTTCAAAAGAACTTCCACGTATTATTTAACAGCAATCGAAGCTAGTTTCAACAACAAAAGGCGAACGTTATACATGAATACAGGAATAATTGGCGATGGAATTCTTTCCTTTGGAGACAAAATGAATGGAGTTTTTGTTGGGAATCAACTAAACTGAAATAATCTTAATATTAACCGCCCATATAAGTCTACCCGATATCGTCCTCGCCAACAAGATAATCATGTCACTTTTGAACATTATTATCGTGTAGATATATTTATGAGCGCACTGGATAAACAATTATATGACCTAAACAACCGATTCAATGATCAAGTAATGGAGATGTTAAAACTTAGCTCTACTTTAGTTCCAAATAAGGTGTTTAACATTCATAATATTTGTCTTCTTGTTGAAAAATAACTATCTACAGATTAGTACTAAGCAAGAAGGATTCATATTGACATATAGCTAGGAGCTTTTATTTCTTTTTCCATTAGACAGACAAAATAGACACAATAGATCAAGTACTGACTAGCATCAACTTATAAGCTAAACTATGAGAAATTCTTATGAAGATTGAGAAGCGGGAGTCTTATTCTTTGCTTCACAAATTAATTAGATTAATCTTAAGGGCCCTCCGGTTTCTAACCGCGTACAATGACCTGTAGGGTACTTTCAGGCCATGAAAAATGCTTTCAAGAACTCGACTTACTCGAAACAAGATAACAAATAAGTTTCTTGCAGATAGCTTAGTCGTTCACATAGAAAAGGAGATTGCATAAACTTTTGACTCAAAATCCATAATTGATGTGTTCAAAAACCTTAAAGGCCGTCAAGCCGAGTTGTAACTTTTTTTTCTTTAACGTTTATTGTGTGACTTTCTTTAATATGTGAGTCCGCTGATTTCTCTTTTAATATAGTTGTCTAGTTTTGAAGTTTTAGACTTTCGCTCACCCCCCCCCCCCCCCCCCCTAAAAATAGTTCAAGTTCCATCTATGTGTTTGGCAAATATCATTTTCGAAGGGAGACCTTTTTTTATGACATAGTTCATTTATCTTTTGCGTGGTTTTTTGGTTGTTGTAAATCTAAATTCCACTAGATAACTTGGATGCAAAATTTTAAATCTTTCTAACTCCTTGCAAGTTTTCTAATAAAATTGTCATTAAAAATATATCAAAACAAAAACTAACCAAAGATAAAAGGGTAAAAGTAATAATATGAAATGAATAAGGTAAATATTAAAACTTTGTAAATTAATATTATGGAAAAATTAGCAACTAGATTTTGAGCATGAAAAGACAGATAGATGGGTACAATTTCATTAGCCGAACACAAGTTTGACTTTTTCTTCATTAGTTGCCTTCGACCAAACAAGAGATATCACATTAATGAGTCATAATCTATACTGCATATAAAAAAAATTGTACCATCTCTCTTCATTAATGTTTAAGTAACAAGCAAGATTAACCGCGCGTTGCTGCGGGCGTTAATTTTTCGCGCGTTGTTGCGAGGCATTAATTTTGTTTTTTTTTGTTTTTTTTTTCAGTCTCATGTTTAATAGTTTGTTTTTTTTTTCTTATTTTTGGCCAAAAAAGAGGAAGGGGATAATAAAGTTTTTTTTTTTTTTTTGGCCGATAAACAATAACCGAGCCTATTGGGCCGGGGTACTGTAGCGCTAATGCAACACTGTTCATTTTAAGCACTGTAGCAGTGCCAAAACGACGTAGTTTTACTTGTGAAATGTGTTATTTATTTATTTTTATTTGTTTTTTTGCGCGTTTTTTTATTTTAATAGTTTAAGTTTATTTTTTCCTGCTCGTTACTGGGGGGCGCTAATTTTTCACGCGTTGTTGTGTGTCATTAATTCTTTTTTTTCCTTTAATTTTGTGCGAGTTTATTTTGTCGGTCTCATATTTAATAGTGCGGGTTTACTTTTTCAGTATCGTGTTTAGTAGTTTTTTTTTTATGGTCTTACGCGTTGTTGTGTGGCATTAAAATTTTATTTTTTTATTATTTTATTATTTTTTATTTTTTTTGCGAATTAATTTTTTTGGTCTCATGGTGTAAAATGACATTGTTTAAGTCAATTCGGAAATGTTACCGCGGGTATTTTTTTATCTGAATGCGTCGGTACTTTTGTAACATTTTTTTCCTCCTTATTTTGTGCCAACAATTTAAAAAAAAAAAAAACTAATTGGGCCGGCCCAAATTTTTGGGCTAAATTTTTTGGCCCAACACTGTAGCTACGGTGCTTAAAATGAATAGTCTGTCAACCCTTCTCAAATGATTTATTTTATTATTTTTTTTTCGAATTTATTTTTTTGGTCTCATGGTGTAAAATAACACTGTTTAAGTCAATTCGGAAATGTTACCGCGGGTATTTTTTTATCTGAATGCGTCGGTACTTTTGTAACATTTTTTTCCTTCCTATTTTGTGCCAACAATTTTATTTTTCCTTCTTATTTTGTGCCAACAAATTTTTTCCAATCCTATTTTGTAGTTACACTGCTTAAATGAACAGTAAGTCAACCCTTCTCTATTGATTATATATATAATAACATTTTTCTTCGCCAATATAGATTGAAACTTAGGTGTCAATCTGACAGTGAATATGTCCTTTGATGTTGAACAGGTGG
>BQNB010030496.1:0-49139 GCA_026074375.1 Tanacetum coccineum
AAAATAACCCGTAAAGCCAATCTTTTAAGAAATACACCAATTATTTGTTTCGTTACACCTTTACACCTTAGCCTACCCTGTTAGATTAAGTTTAATTTATAGTTGCTAGTTGCTTAAAGTGTAAAGTTTGTATTTTCCGAGTCTTGTGTCATTTTCTATCTTTGGTGTGGTTAGAAATTTGCACATTGCAAATGGGAATGTATATTATAGTCAAAACTCATGTGATTTTACTACCATCACATTTATTGGTGAGTTCAAAGAATAAAGGAACTATTGAAGGAATTATCCAAAATTATTATGATCGTGAAGAAGGTGAAACTACTCCGAGTTTCATATATAGTTAGATTGAAAAAATAAAATAAAATAAAAAAATGAATGAAAAAAATAATAAAATAAAAAAAATCAAAAAAATTAGAAAAATCGCAATAAAAAAGAGAAGGAAAGTTTGAAGATAATCGTTTCACAACTACCAAAGGAATTACATGAAGGATCGATTATTCGTTGATACAAATCGACGATGTTGAGTATTCTATAAAGTGGAATATATCGCCACTTGCCTTGTAGAGTATGTAAAGTTTTGGGATGATTGGGAAGTTGACCGTTACGGGAACGCCAACTTAGGTTCTTGTTTTTGATCGATGATCAAGACGTTGTAAATAGTCGTGTCTTAATCAAGGTAACGGTCGGGAAAAGTGTCTAGCAATTTGTACTTTAGGCTTAATCTATTTATTTCTTGAGATGATTGGGAAGTTGACCGTTACGGGAACGCTAACTTAGGTTGTTGTTTTTGATCTATGATCAAGACGTTGTAAATAGTTGTGTCTTTATCATGGTAACGGTCGACAAAAAGTGCCTAGCAACTTGTATTTTAGTCTTAATCTATTTGTTTCTTAATTTTTATTTAACAACATACTTCCCTCTCACCTAATAATTAGCCACTGGTTTTACACGAACGTGGATGTGATCGAGCGTGCATGTCTATTCCGTCGTTACGACCATGTATGTGTGCTTCAGCTGCCTTGTTGGAGTGGTACTTCTGGTGAAAGATTGTATAATGATCAACTATAAGCCTTTCCATACAAAAAACCCATATTTACCTTTATAAACTTGTTACTCCTTGGCTTTAGTGGTGGAGATGTGTATCCTTACCAAGCTTATGATAGAATACTCGTCACGACCAAGCAATTGAGCGAATTAGTTACATGTTACCACATAGATTAGTTGAGTGATTTGAGTGTTTTCATCTTCCTATTTTGTAAGGTGTTTGGTTGTGTACTTGTAATAGATCAAATAAATGCTTTAAACAGAAAATATCTTTAGGGATACATTTTTATAAACTTTTAAAGGCTACTTGAGGACAAGTAGGATTCAAGTGGAGAGATATTTTATATCAAATAACGTCTATTTTATAGCGTCATTTATGCAAAGAATTGTTACTTAATCATTTATATTTGAGAATTGAAGTAATTATGGAGTACTTGGTAAATATTAGCAAAAGGCGTGCATTTTGGAGCTTAAACGAAGATATTTTGAAGATTACTATTCTGAAGACCAATACGCCGTCTCTATCAAGGAAGATACGGCGTATCCGTGCCTGCACTCACCAAAGACCACAAAGGAATGAAGCTCAATATGCCGTATCAAGAAGATGTCAATACGTCGTATTCAAGATATAGTATGTGAATATTCTGGAAGATATCAAACATGGTCCCTACTCCAAGAAACCCCTAATACGCCGTATCCAATCCCTTGGATACAATGTATCAAACCGGCTTCCAGACCTTATAAATACAAAACTCAAAAATGAGTTCTAAGTGTGCTAAATCATATTCTCGATACTTAAACCATAAAAGTCGATTTTCAGAGGAGAAAAAGAGCAGAAGAGGTTGAGCAACACTATTAATTTTATAGGAGACATCATGTAATTCCATATAGTGTAATTCCATATACTTTAGTAATCGTAATTATCTTTATCTTTTTTTTTTTCTTTTTTATTTTGTTTTTTCTTCTTTGTTTATTTCTTTGTTCAGTTTTTGGTATCCATTCGTAAAAACTCGGTTAGTTTACCCTTGGCTAATAAGCTTGCTTATGTGTGTTTTTATTGAGTTTTGAAAAGGCTAATACCTTCGGGTATTAGCCATTATTATAAAGATGCTGAATGTTTGTATTATGTTTATCTTTGATTTTCTGAGTTTGATCGTTTGAAATGCATGTTTATGTTTTAACCAATTTATACTATATTTACGCGCTTTTTGTATTGAGACACTATCATTCAACTGGATCTAGTGATACATACCAAGTAATCTAGAGTCTGGGATAGCTCTCCATATAGTAATTTATACATCTAGAATCATAGGATCATAAATATTATCCTGTTAAATCAGTGTGTAGGATACGCTTCGGGCTTAACTAGTTAATTGGATATTGCCAATGGTTTATTGATCGTGTTGACTAGAAGCTAAATAAACCTAGATAATTCTAAAAATAATGCTTCCTGATTCCATTGGATGGTTGGACAAGTGGACTACTAGTGTATAAATCACCATTAAGCGGTAAGTGGGTAAAGTCTCTATGAGCTAGGGTTTAACAAGATCACCATTGCTTTAATCCCTAAAGATTAGATTATAATCAGCAAAATAAGGACATGCTTTATGCGTATGCTTTAAATGAGACAGATTTTAATAATCTAGGTTCTTTAGGATAATTTTAAGCTTAAGTCTTAAGGAAATGATATACAGCCTCGAAGAGAAAAAAATCATTGCACTTAATAAACCAACAACTTCTCTAATCGGATTAATGATGGTTAATACAATTTTCTTATATTTGGCTCGACCGCTCTTTTATCTTTTGTTAATTTGCTTGCTGTGGGTGTAAAAGCAGCCTTGAATTGATTTATGTCACCAACCAAAAGTTCCAGTCTCTCAGGCTGAAAACTATGGCTGAAAACTCTCTTTTCATGTTAGAATTAGGATTAGGACTGACATAGGTTTAGAATAGGATATAATTAACATAGATTAGATAACTAAAATATTAATTAAATTGATAGATTTAACCTCGCTTCAAGTGTTCGACACACTAATTACTATGAAACTACTACTAGTATAGTACACTGCTCGTTAAAGTGTTGTTTTTGGTTTAGTCGGTAAAATATAAATTTAAAACTTGAATCATAAAAATATACATCACACAACGACACATCAATATAGATTTTTGAGCGCGTCAGCGTCGCACGGTTTTGGACGCCGTCCCTCCCCCAAATCTTCTAGGGTTTCTTTTAAGACGGTTACGTTCTGACGCCATATTGGAAATCTTGACGCCGTCACTTGTAAGATATGACGACGTCTCTAAGAATCACGACGCCGTCTCTAGGTATTGTACATAATTCTTTAAGAGACTTCGGTGTAGAGTTGTAGTGTTGGGAATTAAAAGTCTACATACTTAGTACTGCCAAGCCAACAGTTAGTACTACTCAAGTTACAACTGCCAATACTAACCAGTTAGTACTGCTAGAGTAAGTTAGTACTGCCTGTACTAACTTAAGATTGTTGAAGGACTTAAGACTGTTGCATGAAGATTAAGATTGCTAAAGTGATAAAGACGTGTTAAGTGATATGTATTGACTTATTCAGTGTATATTTTATTAAGTTATTGCAGTTATCTGTTAGAATTATAGAAGATTTATAGTTATCTTGTAAATGACTCCTTGGTGTATAAAAGGAGATCCCATGTTATGGTTATAGAGACACACATTCATACGTTTTTGGCATATAGCTTCAAGGTTGTAAATCCTAGTACTACACAGAGTACTCGTATTATTGATAATAATATTGGAGCTTTTCAGTAATATCATTGTTTATACAGTTTACTGTTTCATTAATATTCTTCTAAGTGTTAAAGAGTAGATTCTGCATACTCTTTAGTATTCACAAAGTTTCTATCATAGTTGTTTTGGATTTATCCAAAGTAAGTTAACCTTTACAAGCTAAGGAATTAATCTTAAGTTGGGATCAACAAGTGGTATCAGAGCTTGTGTTCTAAAACTTTGATCTAGAAGAAACTAACAAGAAGAACCCTTTATTTACAAAGAAGAGATGGATCTAGAAATTGCACAAACCGCTACTACTGTAAAGTTTCCCATTCTCAAACAGGGTGAATATGATATGTGGAGGCTAAAGATTGAGCAATACTTTCAAGTACAAGACTATACTCTATGGGATGTCATAGAGAATGGAAACTCATTCAAACTAGTACCTCAAACAACAACAAATGCTGATGGTTCCTCAACTTCACTAATACCAGGTCCTGTCACTACTGAATAAAAGGTTCAAAAGAAGAATGATGTGAAGGAAAGAAGTATGTTACTGATGGCACTTCTTAATGCATTTCTAATAACTTTAAATCAGTACAAGGATGCTCAGACTTTGTTTGCTGCTATACAAACAAGATTTGGTGGTAATGAAGCCATAAAGAAGACTCAAAAGACTCTTCTAAAGCAAATGTATGAGAACTTTAGTGCTCCAAGCACAGAGTCTCTTGACTCCATTTTTAACAGGCTTCAAAAGATTGTAAGTCAGCTGGCTATCTTGGGTGAAAATATTTTACAAGAAGATCTCAATTTGAAATTTTTGAGAAGTCTGCCTTCTGAGTGGAATACTCATGTTGTGGTCTGGAGGAATAATCCTAATCTAGACACAATGATCTTTGATGATCTCTACAACAATTTCAAGATTGTTGAACAAGAGGTTAAAGGAACTACAAGCTCAAGCTCAAGCTCAAGTTCTCAGAATATGACTTTTGTGTCATCCCCTAGCAGTACTAATGAAGTTAAGACTGCTTATGGAGTTAGTACTGCTAACACTCAAGTTAGCCCTGCTAGCACTCAAGTTAGCACTGCTAGTACTCAAGTTAGTACTGCTAACTTAAGTGATGACACTGTTTATGCATTTTTGGCCAGTCAACCCAATGGATCTCAACTTGTATATGAGGACCTTGAACAAATTCATGAAGATGACATAGAAGAGATGGATTTGAAGTGGCCGTTAGCATTGCTGAGCATGAGGACAAGAAGGTTTTTCCAGAAAACTGGTAGAAAGATCACTATCAATGGGAGTGACACAGCTGGATATGAGAAGTCTAAGATGAAGTGTTTCAACTGCCATAAGATGGGACACTTTGCAAGGGAATGCAAAGGACCTAGGAACCAAGATAGCAGAAACATAAATCAAGACAGCTCTAGAAGGACTGTAAATGTGGAAGAAACTTCTTCCAAAGCCATGGTGGCTATTGATGGAGATGGTTTTGACTGGAGCTATATGGAAGATGAAGAAGTCCATACAAACATGGCTCTTATGGCTTTTTCAGACTCTGAGGTACATAATGACAAAACTTGTTTAAAAAACTGTCTAAAAAGCTTTGAAACTCTTAAAACTCAACTTGATGATTTAAGAATAGAGTTTAATAAATCTGAGTTCAATTTAGCTACTTATAAAAGAGGGTTAGCATCTGTAGAAAAGCAACTTGTCTTTTACAAAAAGAATGAGGTTATTTTTTATGAGCAACTTGATGTTCTTAAAAGAGATATCTCATATAAAGACTCAAAAATTAGCATGCTTAAAAGTGAGTTAGAAAAGCTTAAGCAAGAAAAAGAAAGCAATCAACTTAAAATTAAAAAATTTGATAATGCTTCTAAGAGTCTAGACAAATTAATAGGGATTCAGATACCTGACAAAAGTAGAAAGGGTGTGGGGTTTGTAAGCTATAATGTTGTTCTACCTCCTCCTACAGGGTTATTTTCACCCCCAAATCTTGATTTGCCCCTACTCTGGTCTAGAGGAGTTCCAACAGCCTAAGTTTGAAGGCTATGGACCTAAGTCTAGTAAGAGTGTTAGTGAAGATATTTCTAATGAGGTTAGGGAATCTCCTAATGCCCCATTGGTTGAGGAGTTGGTGTCAGATGATAAGTTAGAGAAGAAAACTATTTTTCCTACTGTTGCTAAGATGGAATTTGTTAGACCTAAACAACAAGAAAAACCAGTTAGGAAACCAGTTAAGTATGCTGAAATGTATAGATCATAAAGTCTTAGGGGAAATCAAAGAAACTGGAATAATTAAAAGTCCCAACAGCTCAGAAGTGACTTTGTGATGTACAATAAAGCTTGTTTTGTCTGTGAAAGTTTTGACCATGTGCAGGCTAACTGCAATTACCATTGAAGGGAAAGGGTGGTATCTGGGAATAAGGGTGAATTACAATTATTCTGCTAAAAATGCTCACCCTAGTGCTCACAAGAACATGGTTCCAAGAGCAGTTTTAATGAGAGCTGGCCTAAGATCACTTAATACTGTTAGGCCTGTTAATACTGCTCATCCTAAAACTACAGTTTATAGTGCTAGACGAATGTTGCATTTTTCTAAATCAGCACAATCAACTGTAAAGAGGCCCTGTCAAAGAAGAACAACATTAACTAACAAAATTTTTAGCTAAAAGCTTAATACTACTAAGGGAAAATTTTATACTGCTAGGCCAAAAGTAGTTAATACTGCTAGGCCAAATTCAACAATAGTTAATGTTGTGAGGGCAAATCAGGTTAATGCTGTTAAGGCCTCAGCATGTTTGGTTTGGAGACCTACCAAACTTAATAGTGCATTAATTACTTTGAAGAGACATAATTATGTTGATGCACGAGGCAGATCCAAGTCAGTGATGGCTTGGGTCCCCAAAGGAAACTAATTTCCTTATTTTTATTTGCAGGGTCATCCACAAAAAGAAGATCAAGGCTATGTTGACAGTGGATGCTCAAGGCACATGACAGGGAACATGTCCTATCTCTCAGACTTCAAGGAATTTGATGGAGGATATGTTACATTTGGGGGAGGAGCCAAAAGAGGGAAAATTACTGGTAAAAGAACTCTTAAAACTGATAAGCTTGATTTTAAGGATGTGTACTTTGTCAAAGAGTTACAGTTTAACCTTTTTAGTGTTTCACAGATGTGTGACAAAAAGAACAGTCTTCTTTTTACTGACACTAGATGTTTTGTTCTGTCTCCTGACTTTAAGTTAGCTGATGAAAGTCAGGTTTTACTTAAAGTTCCTAGAAAGAACAATATGTACAGTGTTGATATGAAGAATATTGTTCCTAAAGAGAGTTTAACTTGTCTTGTTGCAAAGGCCACACTTGATGAATCAATGCTATGGCATAGGAGGCTAGGTCATGTAAATTTTAAAACTATTAATAAACTTGTTAAGGAAAATCTTGTGAGAGGTTTACCTACAAAACATTTTGGAAAATGACCACATTCTTAGGTTGCATTATCTTAAGGGAAAGCAACCTAAGCCTTCTTGTAAGTCCAGATTCAACTATATTACTCAGCCTTTATTCATGTTGCATATGGACTTGTTTGGTCCAACTTTTGTGAGCAGCTTAATGAATAAGAAATATTGTCTAGTTGTCACTGATGATTATAGCAGATTTACTTGGGTTTTCTTTTTAGCAACTAAGGATGAAACTAGTGGCATTCTTAAGAGCTTTATAATTGAGGTAGAAAATATAGTTGATAAGAAAGTAAAGTTCAGATGTGACAATGAGAACAGAGTTCAAAAAATAGAGTTATGATTGTGAGTTTTATATACAGAAAGGAGATTATGAAGGAATTTAGTATTAGCTAGAAACTCCTCGCCAAAATGGTGATGCTGAAGATGAGAAATAGGCACTAATTGAGGCTGCAAGAACCATGGTTGCGACTTAAGTCAATTATTTACATTTTGGGCTGAAGCAGTTAATACTACATTGCTTATGTGCAAATTAGGGATTGTAGTTAAGCCTCATAACAAGACCCCTTATGAACTGTTTAGAGGTAGAACACCTGCTCTAAGCTTCATGAGACCATTTGGGTGTCATGTTACCATTCTTAATACCTTAGATTATTTAGGCAAGTTTAATGGAAAGTAATGAAGGATTCTTTTGTTGGATACTCAATGAATAGTAAGGCTTTTAGGGTATACAACATTAACTAGGAATGTACGAAGAATAACTTCGCTTTATTTGGTTCATGGCGGATAAGCCTATTATTGCAGGTGATGGACCAAAGTGGCTGTTTGATATTGATGTTCTAACATCAATAAATTATTTGCTAGTTGTTGTAGGTACAAACTCTAATGATCTTGTAGGTATGGAAGAAAGTATTGGTGCAGGTCATTCTAGCAAGGAGATAGGATCTAGCCAAGACTACATTTTGATGCCAATGTGGAAAGATGGTTTACTATTTGATTCTTCTTTAAAGAATGCTAGTAATGATTGATAAGTGTAGAATACACATATCTATTTTGTACCTAAAATGGCCCAAATAAACCCAAAACAGACTAAAAAATACCAAAAATATGCTTGTATTTGTGTTTTGTGTGTGCAGGAACGGATAAGTTAAAAATCACAAGAAAATAGTCAAAAACAAGCAAGCACGGACACGAGAATCAGAAGAGTACAAAGCCGAAGCCAGAAAAGCCATTACCCTAGCCCATGTCCTTTTATAACAACCACAAGGGCTAATCTTGCTATTTTCGAAAGTCATTTATAACTCATAAAAAGGGAGAAAAGATCACAGGGTCATTTGGGCAATTATTCTAAGTCAAACGGATTTTTAACTGTCTAAAAAAGAGGAGGAGAGAGACCCATTTACTGTTCACCCATCTTCCCCGTGTTTACCCAAGGTCAAAATCAAAGGGGTTTTCCAAATTAATGGGCAAGGAAGTCAATTCAAGAGCTTTCAAGCACAATGGCAAGGTCATATCAGTCAAATCATGGATCACTTAAGCCCATTCCCACTTCGAAGGCCACGTAACATGGTGAAAAGCACAATTTATGTGGGTTTTTTTCTAAAACATCACAAATCTAGCACAAGACGTCACTATCAACTGAATGAATGCTTGCAATCCTTGGTGTCCTCAATTTGATCAAACGGCCACAATTGATGCTCTAAATTATTGAAGAATGATTGGGCCAGGTTTAAAAGGTTGGAGAGCAAGGCAAGAGGCTAGAATCTTCCAAGGCAGCCTATAAATAGGACCTCACCTCTCACACACGATATCTAGTTTTTAAGTAGTAGTTTTTAATTTAGTGTAGCTTAAATTTTAATTCTTAGCTTAATGATGTTTTAATCTTGTAATTTTCCTTTAAAAGTACTGTAAGAAAGTTTTATTAATGAAATTTAGTTCTTCTAAATCTCTCCAAGTTTCTTTTTTATAAGCTCTCTTAATAAGCTAAGTCGTTTAAATAAGCTAATAAGATCATTTAAAGCTCTTTCAGTCTATAAGCTGAAATAGAGCTATTTGAATTCAGTATTAATCTTACCTAAGCCTTAAATCAGTTTAATCTATCATGGATCTTATTGGATTAGAGCTTTTGGAAGGGGATCTTAACTTGGAAGGGATCCCAAGGACTTTACCCTAGCTTATCTAATAAGCTAGGGAGCTTGTAGCCTGCCCTTAATTGGTCCTCTTGTCTTAGCGAGATGAGTTTGTAAGTTTCTCTTACATTTCTTTTTAATTCTAGCTTTAATATAGTAATCTCTATTGCTTTCTATACTTAGATCTGCTTATTGCTTATTCTTTTTGCTTATTAGTGCTTATTTGAGTTTTCATTCTAGCTTAAATCTTCTTAGTGATTTCTGTTTCAATTTTCTTAGTTTTAAAATCATAGATTTTCTTATTATTGTATTTAAAAACCTCTAATAAAAAACCAAAAAATTATAGTAAAATAGTTTGAGATTTAGATTTAATGCTTATTTAGGTTGTTTAAGTTTTGTTAATTAAGTTAGTTTTTATGTTTGTTTTAATACTTGGTATTCAGTTTATTTTGTTATTAGATTTCTTCTAAAAAAACCTTTTTTCTCAAATCATGTCATAAATCTTAAGAGGTGTTTGGTTTAGTGTACTTTAACTTCTAAAAGTCAATTTCACTTGTGCTATTTGCTTGACTCGGCTAAGTTTTCATTTAAAATTTGTTTTCATTTAGTTTTTATAAATAGAACTCAAAATTTTCAAAAGAACTGGCTTATTTTCTTTGTTTTTAAAATTGGGCAGTTTTTAAACTACCTTTTTGCTTTGTGAAACTTTGATCCAAAAGACCTCCTTAAGTTTAAATCTTGCTTGGACTTGTTTTTTAAACACTCTATTTGAAGTTGTTTTAGTGCAGTGTTTTCCTTTGGAAACCTGCATTTTCGTTTTGCATCTGTGCAAAAGTGCACCAGTACTAACAATAAGTTAGTACTGCCACCAGTACTAACAAAAGTTAGTACTGTTGACTTTAGCTTAATTTTTAGTTGAGTAAAAGTAGGATTAAGTTTAATCTTAAATTTAGTTTTAGCTTACATTTTCTAGCTTATTTCATAGCTTAATTATGTTCTTAAAAGTCTAATTGCATCGCAGTACCTTCAAGTGAAAGTACTGATGACCTTTACACTAGCAGTACTAACATCAGTTAGTACTGCTGACTTCTTGGCTTAATTTAGAACAGCAATTTTAGGATTTAGCTTATCAAACTTAATAGAACTTAAGTTTAGTTATAGTTTATTATACTTTAAGTCTTTAATTTTGTTTTCTAGCTTATTGTCTTAGCTTATTTTGCTGTCAAAAGTCATAAAAACTCTGGAAAAAAAAAACAGTAGGTTAGCAATTTAGCTTATTAATTCTTGAATCTTAGCTTAAGGTGGTAGATTTTATAGTTTATTTAGATGGATAATAAGTAGTTTGATAAGTCCTAAAAGTTTTAGAGTCTAATTTAGCTTATTAAGGGTTTAGCTTATTTGGATTTTGTGTTGCTTTGCTTATTTCCTAAGTTTGCCTAAGTCAAGCTTAATTTCAGTAGTTTAAAAGCACTTCTAGGTTAAATTTCTTTGCATTTCTAGATTAAGCACATCATAAGCTTTCCAGATCACTTTTCCTTTTTAGATTTGAGCTTTATTTGAGCATTTTATGGCTGTTTAAGTGAAAATAAGCTCAAAACCTCACTTTCTGTAAACAGCTTAGAGATAAGCTCTTTTTGAGCTTATTATTGATTTTCAGCACAAGGGTCTTTTATTAAAATTGTTCATTATAGCTTAATCTTAAACTTTGCTTTTATAAGTTTTTAATAATATGCACTTTTTAAATTCAACTTATTTTTAAGCTTTAAAAGGACTGTTAGTGTAGTCGGGGTTAGGCCTCAGGGTAGGTTTTGTAATTTTCCCATTTCTTAATTTCTTAGTCAATCCTTGCCCGTTAAGTGCTTTAGTCCCGTTAGTCCTTGAGTATTTTACACAGTTAGTCCCTAAGTTAGTTATTAATTAGTTTTATTTAGTTTTAATTAATAATTAGAGTTAAGTTTTAATTAGTTTAATTAGATCTTAAGCAAAAAGTAAAAATTAGGGCTTTTATTTTTTAGTAATTTTTTGCACTTTTTCTTTATTTAGTAAAATTTTAGTTTACATTTTTAGGGTTAAATTTTAGTCCATTTGTTTAATAATTGCGTTTCCATATTTGTTTAATTGTTCATTTTAATTTTATTTTTCATATCTTTCCAAATCAAATATCTTTGCTCCATTCAAATCAGGATCCGAACCTAAACGTGGTTTCAATTTCACTAGTCATTGGGGATAACGACCCGGGTGATCATACTTACCCGGTTTAACATACGTATATTATATATTTTATATATTATTTTTGTAAGTCTTAACTTTTTACCTTGGTTAAAGGTGAATAGTTGGAATTTACCTAAGTAGTATTTTTATTATATATTTTATAGGTACGTAAAACTACAAATCAATGATAAACCACAACATTCTAGTGATGCTAAAAAGAAGGATGATGAAGGTGTAAATATAGAAAGTAGAATTGATGATCAAGAGAGACCTGAAAATAGTACTCAAGATGTTAATACTATTGGGTCAAGTATTAATACTGTCAGTACAAATGTTAATACTGGTAGTCTAAATATTAATACCGTTAGTCCAACAGTTACTACTGCTCCACTTGAAGCCACACATGCTGATTTCTTTGGTGATGAAACAGAAGTGGACATGAGCAACATTACTACCACATATCTAGTTCCTTCTACTCCATATACAAGAATCCATAAAGATCATTCACTTGATCCTGTGATTGGTGATGTACAGTCTAGTGTACAGACAAGGAGAATGACAAAGACTACAAATAAATAAGGTTTTATTAGTGATGTTTATGAAAGGAAAACTCATGAAGACCTTCATACTTGTCTGTTTGCTTGTTTCTTATCCCAAGAAGAGCCCAAAAAGGTAATCTAAGCATTAAAAGATCCAAGCTAGATAGAAGCTATGCAAGAAGAGCTTCTGCAGTTCAAGTTACATCAGGTTTGGACCTTGGGGGATTTACCACATGGCAAAAGAGCCATTGGAACTAAATGGGTGTACATGAACAAGAAAGATGAAAAATGGATTGTGATTAGAAACAAGGCAAGGCTGGTTGCATAAGGTTACACTTAAGAAGAGAGAATAGATTATGATGAGGTTTTTGCTCTAGTTGCTAGGATTGAAGCAATTAGGTTATTCTTAGCCTATGCCTCATTCAAAGACTTTATAGTATACCATATGGATGTAAAGAGTGCATTTCTGTATGGCAAGATTGAAGAGGAAGTTTATGTCTGTCAACCTTTAGGGTTTGAAGATCTAGAGTTCCCTGACAGAGTTTATAAGGTAGAAAAGGCATTATATGGTCTACATCAAGCTCCTAGAGCTTGGTATGAGACTTTATCTACCTATTTATTAGACAATGGATTTCAGAGAGGTCAGATAGATAAGACTTTGTTCATTAAAAGAGTCAAAAGTGATATTCTACTAGTTCAAGTATATGTTGATGATATTATTTTTGGATCTACTAAAAAGGAGTTATGCTTGATTTGAGAAAATTGGATGATGCACAAGAAGTTTCAGATGAGTTCTATGGGTGATCTCACTTTCTTCTTAGGATTACAAGTGACATAGAAAAATGATGGGATTTTCATCAGTCAAGACAAGTATGTGGATGAAATTTTGAAGAAGTTTGGTTTTTCAACTGTGAACAACAGGCAAAGTACAACTATGGAGACTCAATGCCTTTGATGAAGCAGAAACATACTGAGAGGTATGATTGTTCAGTTATTATAGATCATGATTGGGCTCATTGATGTATTTCACATATTCAAGGCCTAATATAATGTTTGTATGTATGTGCTGGTGCAAGATTCCAAGTCTTACCTAAAGTTTTACTTTCTTCATGAATGTGAAAAGATCTTTAGATACTTGAAAGGTCAACCTAAATTGGGCCTTTGGTATCCTAAGGACTCACCATTTAATTTGGAAGCTTATACTAACAGTGACTATGCTGGTGCAAGTTTAGATAGGAAATCCACAACATGAGGTTGTCAATTTCTTGGAAGCAGATTATTTCTGGAAATGCAAAAGAGTAAAGTAGAGGTTGCCAACTCCTACTACTGAATCTAGATTATGTGGTTTGTCTGGTAGTTTGCTTGTGGATAAGTACTTTGGATCAAAATCAAATGCTGGATTATGGATATAATTTCATGAATACCAAGATTTTCATTGATAATGAAAGTACCATCTGCATAGTTAAGAATCCAGTATTTCACTCAAGACTAAGCACATTGAGATTAAGAATCACTTTATCAGAGATTCCAATGAGAAGAAGCTTATTCAGATGATAAATGATTCAACACAGATTGGGAATCGTTGCAGATTTGCTCATAAACGCATTTGTGGTAGCAGATTTCAAATACCTGATTGCAAGTATAGGAATGCTTAACCTCTGAAGTATTGATTGAGGGGAGGTTAATTGTGTTAATATACATCGGATTATGCATAAATGATGCTTGAAATGGAATGGAACAGCAACTAATGATGAAATTCAAGTTAGTGCTGTTGGCCTAACTTTCTATTGGTAAGTATAATTAGTGCTGCTAGTTATACTTAATATTGCTATGTTAATGTTGTTAGTTATACTTACTACTGTTTGTTATAATTAATATTGTGAGTAATGAGAGAAATTAGTGAGCATAAAAACAGAAAGAGAGATGTGTGAAAATAAAAAACAGATAAAATGAATTGGTGATAAAAAGAAATGAGAGAAATTGGAGAGAATGAAAAACAGAAAAATAGATGTGTGAAACAAAATTAGAAAGAGTGAATCTGTGAGCTAAAAGAAATGAGAGAAATTTGTGAAAATAAAAACAGAAAGAGAGATGTGTGACATAAAAACAGACAAAGTGATTCAGTGAGAAAAAGAATTGAGAGATATAGTGAGAATAAAAACAGAAAGAGAGATTAGGGAATTAAAATTGATGATGGGAAATTGCTTTTTGGAAACGAAAATTTAGAAGTTAATGTTGGTGACACTCGATTATGTTGTTAGGCATACACTTACTACTGCAAGTGTTAGTTAATGTTATATATATCCCCCCCCCCCCCCCTCTTGTTAGGCATCAACTTAATTACTGTTGGTTAAGTTAGTGCTTGCCAGGCATTAACTTTACTGCTGGGCTTACTGCTGGGTAGTAATGCTGTTAGGCTTAATTAGTACTGCTAGTTATAAGCTTAATTGTTTGTTGAGGGCGGTGATTCATTAAATTACTTCGATTAAGGGTATCAATCAGTTCATTCGGATCGTATTTTTCACTTTGATATAATCTCTAATTCTTAAACCCTAACTCAATTTCATTCTTAATCATCAAAAAACTAAACACAATGTCGAACCTTAAAGTTTGCTGATGAAACTCACAAAATTGGTTACGTTTTTTGGAGAAAACCCAAAGAAGTGATAGGTTTGAGGGAAATTATTGAATTTTTTTATAATGCAAGTTCTATCAGATTGCGGCTAACGGTGAATCCCACCATCTTAACTTCAGAATTAATAATTTGGGCTACTGTTATGGCAAAAGCTGTCAACGGGGGGAGTGCAGATACAAGCCCTAGTAGATGTGCAAGAAGGTATCGTCATGAGAAGAGTGTGAGAAGAGTCTCCTTCAAAGTAAAAGGATGTTGAAGTACTGTATGTCTTATAAATGCGACAATTTTTAAACAGCTGACCTAATGGGGTTATTATGAAAATCTTACACTAAAGCTTAATTTATAAAAGCTTTCTTTTCACCTCAATGTAAATTTCTTATCCATACATTCTGCAATTCCTTTGTGCGAAGGACTACTATCAATCTGCTTTGCGAACGAATTTAGTAGCACTATGGCGTGGGTATCATATGTCTTGCCACAAACCAAAAATTCAACTTTTCCAAGTACATTTTTGATTATATGGTGAAGAACTTAGAGGGTGGGGTTAAATTTCTAATGTATCCAAGGTTTATGCAAGTGTTCCTGGATAAACAATTTGAAGGACTTGAACATAACATAAAGAAATTTTATGTTACAACTTCTCATACTAGGAAGGTATTTGCTAATTTGAAGAGAGAAGGAAATGTTTTTCTGGGGAGTTACCCTTTATTTTCAAACTATGATGGTTCAAGCTCTGAAGAATTTAGGTGCAGGGTTTCAGAAATACCAATTGATCCTTAACACACACCCACTATTATTCAACCATCTACATCACAGCCTCAGAAGAAACAACCAAGGAGGAAACATAGGAAAGACACTAAGGTTCCTCAACCCAATGGTTTTACAGAGCCTATCACTGATGAGTCTCTCAATGAGAAGCATGTACCTATACATTCCAATGATCCACTACTCAGTAGTGAGGATAGACTAAAACTAAATGAATTGATGGAACTTTGTACAAACTTGTTATAAAAAGTTCATGACTTGGAGAACACAAAGACCTCTTAAGCTTCAAAGATTGTTAAATTAAAGGAGAGGGTCAAGAAGCTAGAGAGGAGGAATAATTCAAGCACTCCAGGGCTTAAAAGGTTAAGGAAGGTTAGTAGATCTGCAAGAATAGGAATCCCTCTAAGATGAGGTTTGGGTAATTGAGATGGACTGCATTCAATTTGGGGGTGGGAAATTGATAATCTTGATGCTGATCTAGAGGTTACATTGGTTGATGAGGCTCAGGGGAGGAATGATGATAATTTAATGTTTGATACAAGAGTTTTTGATGAGCAGGAAGTTGAGGTTGAAAAGGCAGTTAGTACTGCTGAAGTTACTACTATTAGTGCTACAACAACAACTGTTGATAAGTTGACTCTGGCTTAGACCTTAAAAGAGATCAAAGCAGCTAAACCCAAGGCTATTACAACTGCTGCTACAACAACTATAACTACTGTTACAAGACCCAAGGCTAGAGGAGTTATAGTTCAAGAGCCAAGTGAATTTAGAACAACAACATCATCTTCACAAACATCACAACTTCCATAGGCTAAAGACAAAGGCAAGGCAAAGATGATAGAACCTGAGAAGCCTTTGAAAAAGAAAGATCAAATTTTGATTGATGAAGAAATTGCTCAAAAACTTCAAGCTTAGTTAAATGTCGAATTGGAAGAGATAAAGATGCTAGCCAAACAAAGAGTAGAAGATGCAAACATTAGCTGAAGGGGATAACGTTAAGCTAATGATAGATGTAGATTATGAGCTTAGCTGTATGATTACAGGCCACAAGAGCAGGAAGAGTTATTGTTGAAGAAAAGTCAAAAAAAAAAATTGTTTAGAACTCATGGATAAAGAAAGAAGAAAAACATTTTGCAAGGACTTAGCGCAGAAGAACAGAGATGGAAAAACCACCAACCAGGCTCAAAAGAGACAAATTATATGTGTACCTATTGAAGAACCTGGCTTGATTCACTCACAGTCAGCCTTATTTTGATGATTTGCATTTTTTTTTTTTTGCAATTTTTTGTATTTTTTGAATGAACTAAGTTGTTTCATCCCATTGTTTTTTTTTTTATCTAACTTGTATTGAAGGAACAAAAGCTTTAATGAAGTTCAGAAGGCTTTTGACAAGACCATGGGTTGGATAGACTCATTTGTATCTATGGATTCTGAAGTGGTGAAAGGAGATAAAGAGAAAGGAAAAGATTGAAGCAGTGTAACAAGAGCAGAAGAAAGCAGTTCTAAAAGAGCAGGCACAGAGCTAGAACAAGAAAGAATTAAGAAGCAAAAGATAGATGATGATCAAGAAGAAGCTGAGATGAAAAAGCATATGGAGATTGTTGTTGATGAAGAAGAAATAGCAGTTGATGCTATACCATTAGCCACTAAACCCCCAATAATTGTTGACTGGAAAATCATCAAAGAAAGAAAGATGGGATACTTTTAACTCATAAGAGCAGATGGAAGTTACAGGAGAGGTACTCATCAATGATTAAGATGCTTCAGAACATTTGATAAGAGAAGACCTGGAAACACTCTGGAAGTTAGTTAAAGCTAAACATGGGAATACAAGGCCATATGAGGCATATGAAAGAGTGTTATGGGGTGATCTGAAAGTGCATTGTTCTTGAACGATGTAGAAAGTTAGAAAGTGAAAGTTTGGGAGAAATCTACAAGAGGATACTATGGGGTTGGATAGTTTGGAAGCTATTTTCTTCAAGTGATAAATTTCTGTGAGATTTTAGAATCTGCATTTCTTTATGAAGGTATGAGAAAAGTATCCACTCACACATTTCAACAAATACAAAAAATGGCTTCAACAAGAAACTTAAAATTGACTCATTGGAATGATATGTGCTTCAACTTCTTAAGCTCATGACAAATCTGCTCAGGAACTCATTGAGTGTTTTGAATGGGCATCGTCTTAGTGAAAGATAAAGCTTTTAATCAAGAAACTTAAAGATTCAGAAGATGAACATCAAGTTTAGGGGAGGATTGTTGGGATAAAAGGCTTCATGGTGGATTTTGGATTATTTATGCTAAGGTTAGAGTTACTACTGCTAGTATATATTAATACTGCTAATGAAAGTTAAGACTGCTCAGAGACTTAGAAGAAATACTACTAAGTATTTAATACTGTTAGTGTAACTTAGTACTGCTAGTATATGTTTGTACTGCTTGAGTAAAGTTACAACTATTAGCATAAAGTTAGTACTGCTAGTGTAACTTAGTACTGCTAATGAAGAATAAAGAAAATATTCTAAGTAGTTACTACTGCTTGTACACAGTTAGTGCTGCTGGAATAAAAGTTAATGCTGCTACTTACAACTGCTGAAAGATTACAACTGTTAGAAGACTTTCTACCGTTAGAAGGATAAAGACAAGAGAAAGGATTAAGATAAAGATTGTTTATCAAGATTACTTATGGGATAAGTATGAGATATTTTTGTAAAAGATATATATATCTTATTAAGTTAGAAGATTTACAATTATCTATTACAATTATAGAAGATTTGTAATTATCTTGTAAAGGACTCCTTGGTGTATAAAAGGAGATCTTAGGTTAAGGTTATTGATATGCATTCATACATTTTTGATATATAGCTTTAAGATTGTAAACCCTAGTACTACACAGAGTACTCGTATTATTGAAAATAATAATATGGAGGCTTTTCGATGTATATATTTTTTCATACCGTTTACTGTATCATTAATATTCTTCTATGTATTAAGGTAGATTCGCATACTCTTTTGTATTCACAATAGTTTCTTCCACAGTTGTTTGGATTTATCCAAAAGAACTTTCGGCAATAAGAAGATGTAGATGATGATGTTTAGTAATTTTTATGTATTGGGTATAAATGTGGGTATTTGTTGAAGCGTAGAAAAGTTTTGGTGGTTCCGGGAGTGCCTAAACGCAATTTATCGCGAAACGTATACACTTTACGTATCCAATAAAAATAAAATGAACAAAGTTAATAATTATTCTCAAAATAATTATATAACCCTTGCTTGATGTAAATATTTAATTGCTTGATGCCCGTTTACATTGAACGCTAATTTTTAGCTTACGCGATTTAGCTTAACATTTATGATTTAAAGCAAATGCATACAATACAAAAGGTACATTACGGATTTATCGACGTCGTCAATGACTTGAAAACACAGGGTGTTATAAAATGGTCCCATAAAATCTATTCCCCAAACATCAAAGACTTCGCATACTTGGACGTTATTTTGAGGCATTTCATTCCTTGAAGATATGTATCCTGATCTTTTACATGCATCACATCGTCTAACGTACTCATTAGCATCTTTGAAGACACTAGGCCAATAAAATCCTGCCTCACAAACCTTCTTTGCTGTAACATTAGCACTATGATGCCCACCAGTTGGTCCAGAATGACAATGCGCTAGAATTTCAAGGGTTTCACTTCCAGCCACACATCTTCTCATTATATTATCCACACACAGTTTAAATGCATAAGGTTCCTCCCAGAAGTAAGTCTTGACTTGCAAAAAAAAATCTCTTTCTTTTTTCAAAGGTCCGATTTGGTGGAACGACCTTTCCAACAATATAATTAACAAAATCTGCATACCATGGCTCATCATCCTTAAACTTGGATTTTAGCAACATTAAATGCTCGTCGAGGAATTCATCAGCACTTTCCTTCATAGTTAACACCTCCATATGCGGACTTTCAAACCTGGATAAGTGATATGTGGCCAAGTCTTCTGCTTCCTTAAGTTTATCCAATACCTACAAAAAGTGATGATTTCTCCTCCTCGAATATCTTTTCTAGCTCAGGTTTATTTTTAGAATACGGCGTATTCATTGGGTCGATACGTTGTATTGACGTTGAGTCTTTCTCTTTTGAGGTCAGTTCATTGAGCAAGATAGTTGAACACCTTTCGTTCATTGTTACCATACAAGCTGCTTCTAGTCTGGATTTATTCGTCAGGAAACTCTTCAGATACTTGGCGTATTTTTGCATTTGTATTAGGGCTTTGATAAACGGAATATTAACGTGGAGTTATTTTAGCTTTTCCAAAAAATTTCGTTCCTGAGCTTTTTCATTTTCTTTCCTTAATCTTTTAGGAAAAGGAATCGATGGTGTTTGTTCCCTAATCGATTGTTGAACAATAAGTACATTGGTTCCCTGAGGTTGATTCTCTATAAGGACTTTATTTGATTCAACTGGTTTATCACGAGCTTCCTTAGGAGGTTCTTCGCCATTCATGTTGGTGTCGTCCTTTTGAACGTCTTGAGTTGTCTTTTTTCCACCTCTAGTGGTTACTCCTTTAATTTCACAATTTGATGTCGGAGGACTCTCGATTATTCTCAACAACTTTTATACCTCAAACCTGAGCTCGATTAATGAATTGTCCAGTTCTTTAAACAAGATTTATTAGTTGTTTTTAATCATTAATGAATGCACTCATCTCTTCATGTTTACGTTTTCCCTCATTGATAAATTTGTGCAATATTTCTTCCATTGTCAATTCTCTTTCTGGATAAGTGAAGTGATATGGACGAAGTCTGGATGCTGTTCCTAAAAAGTAAGACATAACTCAAAGTAAAACTATTCTAGAAAACTAAACGAGAAAGCTAACTAAAATTGCTGATGTATCAGACAGTCGATACGTCGTATTCAGTAGACTGGATACGCCGTATCAATGTTTGATGTCGAATACGTTGTATTCAAAGAAAATGGATATGCCGTATTGAATAAATAACAGCAGACAGTAGAAAAACAAAACTAAATTTATATTAAAAAAATTATACTAAAAATACCAATAAAAACAAGAAATTAAACAATCACACTCCCCGGCAGCGGCGCCAAAAACTTGATATGTCGTTGTGTAGGTATTATTTTATGTATCAAGTTTTACTATTTATATTTTGTCGACTTAACCTAAAAATAACACTTTAACGGGCAGTGTACCCAGTCGGTGGTAGTTTCGTTGGTAAGTAGGGTGTTGATCACTAAGAATGGAAGTTAACTCTTAATTCTACTAATATTTTATTTACCTAGGTTTAGTACTAATCTAACCTAATTATCCTATTTAAATCTAATTAAACCTAAACTAATGCAAAGAGGAGGGTTTTCAGCCTGAGAGACCGGCACAAGTTTAATTCTAATTATCCTAAGGTGATGACAATTAACGCAAACAAGTGATTAACAAAAGATTGGGAAGCGGTCAAACGTAAGGAAAATGTATTAGCCAGTTTAATCTAATAATATGCCTTGATTGTCTTATTTGTGCAATGATTGTATTAATTCGTTGGTGGTATATCATTTTAAAGTTAGTTGGATCTTCTCCCTATACTCGAGGTTTGTTGCTAGTTAATCCTGTCACAATTAACCTAAACCCGCATAAAGCTTACACCGTTGATTATGATTTATCTAGGAAACTATATTTATATGTTTCTATCCTGGACTCTTAGCCTACGCCCAAACAACACCGAAGTTGCAGCGCATTAAATATGTAGGACTATATCCAGTTGAACGATAGGAAAAACACATAATTAAGTACATAAATGTGAACGAAGAGATAAAAATAATCAACATGCAACGAATAAAGAACAAACAATAAAAAGACAAATCAAAACATTATATTATCATAAACATGGCTAATACCTAATGGTATTAGCCAATAGTCATTGTAACAATACACGAAATCATAGATGAACGATTAAACATAATTCTAACAGAACACGTATAGTGGAGTGTAGAGATTACAAGAGTTTTCTCATGGCTTGAGCCGCTTCGCAAAAACCTTCTACTCTTCTTTTCTTCTTTGCATACTATTCGTCTGCCTTTTTTTTACATGGGACGAAATTGTTCTTTATAAAAGTGTCACATGAATATATATAACAAAGAATTAGATTCTTTGTTTGCTTTCCACGTCAAAACCAGCCCAACAAGGGCTTGGTCTTCTTCTTTTTTCTTGATTTTGTTCATTCGTGGATCAGCCCAAGTCCAAGCACAATGGGGCTTTTTAGTTTCCTTAGCTTATGGATTTGAGCAATTTAGGCCCAAAATGTATTAGATAGATTTAGCAAAAACTCCAAGAGCCAAGAATTCAATTTTGTAGCAGAATAAATCACCCTTTAACTTCAGATTATTGGGTATTTCATGTCATAAAAGTATATATTTCTTTTTCATCTTTTCGTGGCTTTTTGAATCACCTAAAACGGAGCTCGGACGAAGAAGTTATGGCTAAAACATTGTGACGTATTCAAATATTTCATTCTTTGATATTTTATTTTAATTCATCGTTTAGGCTTCTAAATGTGTGGATTTTCACTAACTTTCACCATATGCTCGATATTTACTGCAAATAATAAATATAATCAATTAAGTATTAATTCTTATATAAAAGAATGTAAAACGAGCAATAAAGACGGGATAAATGATGCTATAAAATAGACGTTATTTGATGTCATCAACTATCCCCCCACTTGAATCCTACTTGTCCTCAAGTAGCCTTTAGAAGTTTATAAAATTTATCAGAAATAACAATACCATCATACAAGGTTGGTTGTATCCGCTGAGCTTTCTTGAGATAAAACGGATTTTGATAACCTAGAGCTTGTTTGTGAGCATTATCATAAAAAACTTGCGGTTTTGTTAACATGTGCACTGTTTGAGCAGATTGACCTACTTTAAAAATAATATTATCAAGTTCCTTTATCTTCTTTTCCAAATCAATTTCATTTTTCATTTATTTATTTTCTTTTTCTTTGGATTCATTTTTGAAAACAGTGAATGTTTGCAATAAACATTCCTTTTCTTTGATTTGTTTAGAAAGATTTTGCTCAAGTGATTCAACTTGTTCTTTTAGTGCAAGCTTCTCTTTAATCATATCATCCATTTGAGAGTCAATCATTTTTTTACGACTGCTTAAATCAATATTAAGACGTTGTTCAAAAGTTTTGACTCGTTCTTTATATCTCTCAAGCTCAACGGTTACTGATTCATTATTCTTTTCCTTATTAGCCTTTTCTTAATTATTTACATGATTAATCATTTGTTCAGACATTTGTTCAATTACAGATAAGATCATTGAATCTTGTTGTGCCTGCAAATTTCTTAAACATTTGCCTGTTGTGTTTCTTGCAAATATTGAGAGTATGGAATTATATTGCTATCACTTGTTATCTCATTATCTATAACATCCACAACTGGTGTTTGTTCAAAATCCTGCATTGCATGCACACTTTGATTTTCCATATCATTAAGATAGGTTTTAGAATGGGGTACCTCTGAGATAATGTCAGAACCATAGTTGGAAATATTGGCCATAAGAACCACTTTTGCATTCGAGATATCATCACAGTTAAAATCATAAGTATCAAGATCCTCAGTCTAAAAAGCAGCATTTTTTGGAATGATTGTCTGAACAGCTTGACCGTCTAGAACCCCTCGATCTACAAGGAATGCGAGTTGCTCTTCATCTAAAATTTGTCCAGCTTCCTGAGCTTCAACTAACATTGCTTTATCCTTATACCATGTTGCAGTCCTTGGTCGCTTAGGCTGAGTGCATTGCCTAGCCATATGTCCTTCAACTTGACAGTTGTAGCATTTAACAACCCTTGCCTGTCCACTTGCATTGTTTCCCCCAGAACTAGTAGCATTACTCTTATAACCAGTACTAGAATAACTTTACCCTTGTCTCCCCTAAACTTGTTGCACTGTGACCCTGCCATCTTGAATAGTGGCTTGGTTTCTTAGATTTAAGGAAGTTCTAAGTTGATTATTAGTTGAGAGGAACCTTAAGGAAGCTACAGCTATTAGCAATGCCATTGCCTTGTTAAGACAAGCTATTGGATCATCTCCTGGAGAGAATACAAGAACAGCAAGACTTGAGTCCAGAATAGGTGACTCGGTCATGGGTTGTGTAGAAACTTGAGGTGATTAATAAGCAATTTTTGGAACAGATGAGATTTGATGATTTATTTGAGACTGATATGGATATGATGGTGGAACGGATGAATGATTGAATTGAGGTTGTGATAGATAAGTAGATGAGTAATGTTTAGTGGGATGAATTGATCCATATTAAGATGGTGAAAGCTGTTGTTGAAGCTGTAGATTGTTGTATAAAGACTGATAAGTGTTGAAGTGAGGTGGTGTCATATGATGATTAGCAACTAGTGCAAGTGGATCTAGATTGCGTTCACGCATAAGACAGACTTCATTTGCATGGAGTTTGTGTTGTTTAAGATACACATGAAGCTGATCAAAGTTAGTAGTATGTAAATCTTTTACAAGCTTGACATCAGTCACAAACTTACTCCATTCGGGTGGAAGACTGTTTAAGAACTTGGTATTAACTTGAAATTGTTCCATTTTCATGTTGTAGATGTTCATGTCATGAATCAACTAAGTGAATCTCAAGTAATACTTATGAATTGATTCCTCCTTGATGTGAGTAAACTTATCAAATGCATCATACAGTTTACACTCTTTTTCTTGCTTAGTCAAGGAGGTACATTGCATTAGTAATTGAACTCTCTCCCATAAATCCTTGCCAAGTTTGTGATGATTAAAAAGTGAATAGATATCAGCTGGTAGACCTTGAATAATGATATTGGTTGCCTTCATATCACAATCAGCTTAAATTTTCTCAGCAGCAGATAAATCAGCATATTTCTTTGTTTTGGCCACCCCATTCTCTTCAATAGTAGGCCAATTGAGTGGACCATGTTCAACTGATTCAAGTATCATTCTTCCGTGCTCTCTGTTTTGCATGTATAATTCCATTCTACTTTTCCAAGAATCATACAGGTCCTTGTCCAACATTGGTGGACGATTGTCAGCACCGGAGAGTATCATGTACTCAGCAAGAGTATTCTTTTATCCAAGTGGAATAATTGAATCCATTTTAATGTGATAAGATAAAAGATGATCGTACAGTGATTGGAGGTTGTTGTGTTAAAGTGAGGTTTGATTAATGTAATTGAGTCTTTGGAATACATAGGATTTTATAATTCTTGATAAAACCGAGAAATCAAATTTTTACGGGATTTTACAAATCAAAGAACAACCGTATAATTCTCCTATGAAAAGCGTATAGTTCACCCAAGTAAAGCATACAAATCACCCAAGAGAAACATATAAATCATCTAAAGGAAGATGTATAAATCGCCTAAAACAATGTATAAATCGCCTGAAGGAAAGATGTATAAGTCGCCTGAAGAAAAACAGGTATAAATCACCTGAGTAGAAGATGTATAAGTCGCCTGAGTAAAACACAAGTATAAATCGTGTTAGGATCGATAAAAGTGTTAATTATTATTATGGATTGGTCTTAGTTTATTTTATAGTTTTATTAGTAGTTATGATGTAATAAATTCTATCTTGGTCAAAATTAAGTAAAGTTAACCAAGGTTTGACTAAGTTTAGGAAAATAGAATAGGATAAGTAATAAGTATAAATACTCATCTTGAAGGAGTATTTATACAAGTCTTGTAGTTTGTAACTTCACTTCTCCCTCCCATTTCTATTTTCCCCTTTGAAATGAAAATTTAGAAAATGATGAAAATACTCTCTAGCTCCTCTCCTTTATTCTTCTAGCTTTCGTATGATTACTACTTAGCAAACATTGCATCTAACAAGTGGTGTCTATTGCCGGGAGAGATCTAGTGTGTGTATTTCATGATCAAATCAAGCTTAATTGTAAGAAATTTGATTGATTGAGCTTTCGTAAGGATGAACAGTAGGTTTCGTATGGTTTAGATTTATGATTTGATGTGTTTTTGATCTTCAAACGCAAAATATTAGCTTTCGTAACCATCAAATCGTAGATTTAATATCTCGTTTACGAAAAATACCTGTTTTTGGATTTAAATTGATCGAAAAAGTGGATTTGATAACTTTTGTAAGCATGAAAGTGGTTTCGGTAACGGTTTTTTAAGCGGGAAATTTCTTACGTAAGTCATTGTTTAGCTTTTATTAACGTAGAATTAATTTCGTAAACTTGAATCTAGCTTTCGTGAGATAGAAATTTGTTAATTTGCAAAGATAACATTGTGTTTTTTCATTCTAAAAATGCTTAAAATCAGATTAATAGAATTTCTTTTGGTTTCGTAGCTAAGAATTTGCAAAAGTAAGTGAATTCTTGTTTTTACGTAAGTAGAGGATATTTGGATTTTACGAAAAGGGGTTTCATATCCTTGAGCTTTCGGTAACCGTTTGGTTTCATAGACTGTGGAAGCTTTCGTACTCTTTGTGGTTTCGCAAATCAGAGGTTTCGTATCTCATTATTTGGATTTTGTAACACAGTTAAAGGGGTTTCGTATCTTCTAATCATTGGAACTTGAGCTTTCGTATACAAGCTTAAGTGTTACCTAGTATTTTAATTACTCACGGAGTCATTGTAATACAAGTCAAGGTTGTTATTGCTCGTTCACTTCACGATTACAATAATTTATCTCTAAAACGATCCAAGTTTGCTTTGTAATCATTTGATACATCATGTCTGCTTCAAATAATTCAAACAACTCAAATCAGCAAACCTTAGCTGAGTAAGGAGCAAATGCAAGACCTCCAATGCTTGAAAAGGGGAATTATATTCCATGGGAAATTCGATTCAGAAGGTTTTTAGATAACCAGCTTGAAGAAGGGGAAAGAATGTGGCATTCGATACAACATAGACTGGTATGTGCTTAATTACACATACCTTTCTCCATAAAAAGCGGACTTAAATGACCAAAAACAGACAAAAACTGCCAAATATATGTTTGTTTTGCATTTGTGTTGTGCAGGAAACGGATATTCAGAAAAGGACGAAAAACAAAGCCAAAAACAACAAAACTGAGCACGGAATGGAAAAGTGTGTGAAGACAAAGCCAAATCGAAGCCAAAAGTCAATCATGTCAGAAAAGTCAAACAGTCAAAGTCAAAGTCAACCCCGACAAAGTCAAAGTCAAGAAAAGTCAAAGCAAAGTCAAAAATACAACTTGAGGGACTGAAATTGCCAAGTCTTAAAGTTGGATTTCAAAGACTTTAAGTGAAAAAGGGTATTTACAACTTAAGGGGGCAATTATGCCAATCCCTTAAAGTTGTAACACACAAGGACTGAGTTTGCAAACATTCTTATATGGTTGAGGGGCTACTTTTGCCAAGTCCCCAAAATTGTATCACCATAAGGACGAATTTTGCAAAGAGAATGTTATAAATGGAGGACCAATTTTGCCATCACCCCAAACCCTTTCCTGTTAAACCCAAAACAGTTTTTCCCGCCCTTTTCAAACCCCAACACAACATCACGGGTTTTCTCCCCCTCTTTTACCCTGCAACCCTTCAACACCATGGATAAACATCACCCCCCTCCTCCACTAAACTTTCCCAGCTAGCAATCCCACAACTTCCAATGACCATTTCTCCAAAGGATGTGATGGACTAAATAAGCAACAAGAAGATTTTAAGGGATGGGATTGGGTTTGTAATTGCTCTCACACAACAAACACTTTGGGAGGTTCTTGTCTCATACAAGAAAAAACAGAAAGAAAACAAGGAGAAGACCAAAGACCCAAGGCTTAATTCGTTTTTGTATAAATAGGACATGTATTAGCTTAGATAGGCATCTCAGTTTTGTAATCTTCTTAATTTTCAATGTATTTTTAAACTTATTTACTGTCTTTAAATTTCCCTTTTTCAAGTTAATACAAAAGTTATTTAAAATCCAAATTCTCTCTTGATACTTCATTATCTTCAAATTTACTCCATAAGCTCCTATAAGCTCTTATAGAAGCCTATTTAAGCGAATGAGACTTAAACTTTCCATAGTCTAAAGTTTCATAAGCACTTGTTTGAAAAAAAGAATCAAAAATAAGCCACTTGGATGATAAGCCAGAATTGGATGGGTTTATTGGCTTATTTACTAGAGTTACTTAGCTTGAGCTCGTAGATTTAAGACCTTTAAGGGCTTAAGAGGTCCTTGTTATGTAGGACAAATGTAATCTTCTTTTTACCTTTAAATGAATTTCAATATTTAGCTTATTTTATGCTTATCCTACTTTAGCTTATTTAAGTGCTTATTTGCTGTTCAGTTATGCTTCCTATTGCTTTTTAGTACATTTTCTTTAAGAATCTTAAGCTAATTCAGCTTATTTGCCTTTTAAAGTCCCTTTTTGAAACTTAAAGGGGTGTTTGGGTTAAGGACCCAAAATGGGTCAATTTAGGTTAAAAACCTATTGGGTTATTTGGTTAACTTTGGCCACCCTTATTAAGTTTATTTTAAGCTAATTTTAAAAGTTTTTAAGTCTAAAGGTAATTTTTCAAGTTTTTCAATGAGACTCTTACAAACTGTGGTCAAAAACAGTTTGTAAGAGCTTATTTAGTCAAGGCTTTTAAAACCAGTTTTTTGACTTGTTTTGGTGTTCATTATTAGTGTTAAGTGCATGTACTAAAGTCCTCTGGGTTTGCATTAGTCTTTGTCAAAATTCTATCAAATTTTTGGCCAAGTTTTACATAGTAAAACTGTCACTTTTTCAATCTCAAATTTGAGTCATTTAAATTAGCTTTTAGCTTTTGAAAATTGGTGCACAAGCTCATTAGGAGCTTGTGTCTACCTGTTTCAGCTTATTTTTCAATTTAAAGATTATTTGGTGGCTTATTTTTAAGCTATCTTTTTGTCCCCTTTTTCCTTTAAAAGTGCCCTGGTGCAAAAGCCATATTTGACAGCTTCTGTAAGCTGTCATTCAGTCCACCAATTTCCTTCTAAAAGGCATTTTTGGAAAGCTTATAGGGTGTGCTTTAAGCCCCTATAAGCTCAGCCATTGGGTCCCACTTTAAGAGCTTAAAAATAAGCCCTAAAAGCGCCCCAAGGCCCTTTTTGGCCTGCAGCCCAAGCCCTCTTGGCTTATTTGCTTATTAGGGTGTTTCTGTCTACTTTGTTTGCTTAATTTGGGTCATTATGCTTTTTAGGAATAGTTAAGCCATTTAGGTTGCTTATTTCATACTGCATTGTGTTTTTTAAGCCTATTATAAGCCCTAGCAGCTTAAAGTTTTTCTCTAGCAGTACAAACCCTTAAGTTTGTACTGCTGACAGTTTCATCAATTCCTGGCTTATTGGCTT
Organism: Tanacetum coccineum; assembly: GCA_026074375.1. Lineage (NCBI taxonomy): Eukaryota > Viridiplantae > Streptophyta > Magnoliopsida > Asterales > Asteraceae > Tanacetum > Tanacetum coccineum. The sequence goes on from BQNB010030496.1 coordinate 28,897, forward strand.
GTTTTTTTAGCTTATTTTTGTTAGTAGGTGCTCTTTAGGTTTAGTATATTAGCTGTGTTTGTTTATTTCTCATTTACATTTGCTTATTTGTTCTTAAATGCCAAGGAAAATAAGTCATTTCTGTCTTTAGCCTTTTTAAGCTCTGTCAGTTTTAGGTGCTTATTTGAGGGCTTATTTGGGTTTCAAAGCAAAAAGTAAGTGGGGCTTATTGGAGCTTATTGGCAATTCACCAAGGCTGTGGGCCCCACTTGTCCTCAAAAACAGCTTAAGGGGCTTAAAATTAAGCCCCAAAAGCTGTCCCAACTGTTTACAAAACAGTTATAAGCCCTTGGGCTTATTCCATTTTTTTTCTTGCTTGTTTTTTATTTTAAGTTGTTCATTAGTGCTTATTAGGTTGGCCGTAAGAAATTTTGGCCCCATTAGTATAGTTTTAGCTTATTTGAGCTTATTTAGTTAAAAAATCCTAAGTCTTAGTTGAAAAAAGTGTACACTTAGCTTAATAAGCCATTCTGTCATTTTTAAGCTCGTTTTCCAGCTTATTTATAAGCTTTTGTAAAAACTTATAGTTATAAAAATTGCTTATTTATAAGCCCTTTTTAAGTTTATAAAAAAAATTTGAAAAAAAAATAAAAAGGGGAAGGCCAAAGCCCCGGGTGAGCAAGACTCGAACCCGGGACCTCAAAGCCCTCACCCTTTTATAAACTCTACACACACTACCGCTGCGCCCTTGGGTCTTTTCTGTTAGACCCTTGGGTGCTTTGGTATTTAAGGGGGTTTTGCCCCTTTAAGCCTATAAGCTGTTCGGGCTTATTTGACAGCTTATTTGATAAGCTGTGCGACCTAGCTTATTTTTCTTAGGACCCTTAACATTTTAGCTATTTTGTGTAAATTTTTCAGATTTTTTTATAAACTTTTAGTATTTTTTATAATTTATTTTCTTTAAAAACTTTAAAAAATCATAAAAAATAAAATATTAATCAGAAAAATATAAATCTTTTTTCTAAAATTTTCTTTTTTCATATATTTTGTAGGAAAAATATAAAAGTTTCTGTAGGATTAATTTTTCAAAAATTTACTTTTTTAAAGAACGGGATTCGTTCCCGTTCTTGTCTTGACTCGTTTTTGGGTCAAACGACCTCCGTTTTTAGTCTAGTTTTTTTTAAACTTCGTTATTTGTCATTTAGAATCTATTTTAGCTTTTAAATTTGTTCTAGGGTTTAATTTGCAAAATTTAGGTTTTTAGCCCTCGTTTTTCGTGCCCGTTTTAGGATTTAAGTTATTTAGCTTTCGTTTTTAGGTTTTATTTAATCGTTTTTGCATATTTAACTTGTAGAAATAGAAAACCAATCATAATCTTGTAATATTCAAACACCGATCTTCAATTCGTCATTCGATTTTCCATTCAAGCCTCGTTGGGACATAACGACCCGGGAATTCAAACTTCCGGACACATATATATTTTATTTTTGTGAACTTTTGACCATTCCTTGTGCAAAGGTAATTGGTTGAGTGTTTGATTATATTATATATATATATATATTATTGACGAATCAGTTATTATCGGCATGGATTGGATAAGAAGGTGTCACGCCGTGATCGTGTGTGATGAGAAACTTGTTAGAATTCCCTATGGGAATGAAACCTTGATTTTTTGTGGAAACGAAAGTAACAACAGCAGAGAATATCGGTTGACCATTATCTCATGTTCAAAGGCTCAAGAGTACATGGCGAAAGGATGTTAGATCTTTTTGGCACAGATATCCGACAAGAAAGAGGAGGACAAGTCAGAAGGAAAGCAACTTAAGGATGTACCAATCGTCCGAGATTTTCCTGAAGTATTTCCCGAGGACTTACCGGGTCTTCCTCCGGCTCGACCAGTGGAATTCCAGATCAACCTAATTCCAGGAGCCGCGCCCATAGCTCGAGCACCGTATCGATTGGCACCGTCCGAAATGAAGGAATTGTCGAAACAACTGCAAGAGCTTTCCGACAAAGGCTTATGCTTCGCGTTTTTCCTACCCCTCAGCTCACCTGTGAGTTGATCTTTTTAAAGGCTACCGTGCTAGTAAGTCGATCTTATTTGTTCGAAGTTGTTCTTAGTCAATGTCGTTAAAATCAATTGTGAATAAATCATTGAAAAACCAAAAAAAATAGTGTAAATTTTCTTTTTAAATTTCTTTTTTGTGCATGCGACAATCGTTCTCAAGCCCGTAGACGTCAGACTACCAACAAGTCCGACCTAAACTTCTGTTGATTCCACACAATTCTTGTTTAGGAGTAAGCTTATTTAAGCTTATTTTCTTTTTCAAGGTATTTTCAATAGTGTATCAGTTTGTAGCTTTTTAGCTTATTTGCCATTGTAATTTATTCTAGTTGCTCATTCTTATTACTGAGTGCTTATTAGGGTTAGTTAAATATTTGTTTTAGCTTATTTGCTTATTTCTTGCTTCATTGAATTAATTGTACTAACCTTAAGCAACCAGTACTAACTTATAGCTAGCAGTACTAACTCCAAGTTAGTACTGTTAGTTAATACTGTTAGTACTGTAGTTAGTACTGCTGTGTTTTTCTTTTTTAATTAGTTTAATTGCTTGCTGAATTTGCTTATTTAGAGTTAGTCTAGCTTATTTTGTTTTGTCTTAAGTTTATTTGATATTATTTGTGTCTTTGTGTAAAAGTTTTAAGTGTTTTACTATTTCTAGCTTTTATGCTTGTCCTAGCTTATTTTCCTTGCTTATTTTTGAGTGCTTTCGCCTATTAGGTTTAGTGCCCAATCATAATCTTATCCTTGTCATATCCAAACACCAATCATCAATCGTCTTTCAATTTTCCATCTCTAGCCTCGTTGGGACATAACGACCCGGAGATACTCTATACTACTTCCGGTTTCATTGATTTTGCGGATCCTGATCCTTGTTATGTATTTATATATGTTTGTATTTATTTACATATAAAAAAGGGTGAGTTTTCGCCTGGTCAATTTTTGGCGCCGTTGCCGGGGAGGCTGTGAAAAAGAATATCGTTACGTTTGACACTTTGTGTTTGAATCTGTGAATATTTTCTTTTATAAAAAAATATAAAAAAATACAAAAATATTTTTCATTTTCTTTTATTAGTATAATTATCATATAAAAACAAAAGAAAAACCAAAAATATAAAAACATTGTCCATAAATAAGAAATAAAATTCACAAATTGGTAAAAATACTAAAATATAATATTCTCAATCGAGGTATTATCATAATAACTTCCGGTGAACTTATTGGTTCCCAACTCGAACAAAAGATTTAAAACTTGCCATTTGTGTCTCTTACAACGTACGACTTACCTTAAAAAGTTTAACAAACTATAAAGTGGGTATAAGGAGGGTTGTTCCAAGGAACTACGACCCGAAAGGAGAAATAAGCTTCGCGCTATTCCTACTCCTCCGCTCACCTGTGCGTTTATCTTTTTGAGAGCTACCGTGAAGTAAGTAGATTATTTGGTTGAAGTTGTCTTATCTCATTGTCCGTTAAAATCAATTGTGAATAAATCATTGAAAAACCAAAAAAAAATTAGTGTAAATTTTCTTTTTAAATTTCTATTTTTGTGCATGCGCACTCGTTCTCAAGCCCGTAAACGTCGACAACAACAAGTCCGACAAACTTCTGTTGAATCACCAAATCTTGAGAAATCAAATCCTCCCATAGTTACGATGGATGATAATCGTACTATGGCTCAATTGCTCGAGGCACCCACCGAGGGTTACGAGGACGCAATCGTTGTTCCCGAGATCAACGCAAACAATTTTGAGATCAAGCATGGTCTACTAAACCTTGTTCAAAACAAGCAATTTTTTGGACACGATAAAGAAGACCCACATGCTCACATCCGATATTTCAACAAGATCACTTCAACGATGAAGTTTCCGAACGTCCCGAGTACGTCGGTTAAGCTTATGCTTTTCCCATTTTCTCTAGAGGGAGCAGCCAGGATTTGGCTTGACAAAGAACCCCCTCAATCGATTCTTACATGGGATGATCTTGTATCGAAATTCATTAACAAATTCTTTCCTCCTTCTAAAACGACAAATCTTAGAAATGAAATCACGAGATTTCAGCAAAGATTTGACGAATCGTTTTATGAAGCATGGGACCGATTCAATGATCTTCTTAGGGCATGCCCGCATCATGGGTTTTCAGAATTGCATCAACTCGATACATTCTATAATGCCTTGAACACAAATGATCAAGATTCATTGAATTCCGCCGCAGGTGGTAACTTTTTGGATAAAATGCCTCGAGAATGTCTAAAAATCATCGAGAGCAAATCCAAAGTTCGCAATTCATGAAGCAAACCCGTTGTTGCTAAAGTAAGTGCAAGCACTTCCACCTTCGGTATCTATCCCGATGTCTCCGAACTCAAAGATATGGTCAAAACATTGCTCCATGATAAGAAGAATCAATCCCAAGCTCCCGCTCACCAAACTGCCGCGTTTGTAAAAGCGGTCGAGGAAAGTTGTGTGACTTGCGGTGGAGCTCATTCATATCAAAGTTGTCCCGCCACCGATGGCAATGATTATCATGAAAATATTCAAGCTTACGTTTCTCAAGCCGCTGCGGCTAATCTTAATCAGGGAACCAGTGCCCGACCTCAAATGGTCGCAAAACAAATTCGACCTCCCGGTTTTCCACCTATGCAAAACCATCAAAACAACCAAAATCGGGGGATCAATTTCAATCAAAATCAGGTGAACAATTTTAACCAAAATCAGGGTAATAATTTTAGTCAAGGACCAATTTACCAACCCCAGGTTAATCAACCACCAGCTTATCAAGCTCCCATTTACCAAGCTCCCGCTCCTCAGACACAAGGTGTGTCTAAGACCGATTTTGATAGCTACGTAAAGGCTAATGATGCGGTTATGAGGAATATGCAAAACCAAAATCAAGTTTTGCAAAACCAAGGTCAAAACCTGCAAGCTCAATTGAACAACTTGGCTACTTCAAGCCAAAGGGTTGAAAGTATGCTAAGTAACTTTATCAAAATGAACACCTCCTCTACTTCAGGTTCGAGAACTCTCCTGGGTAACACCATTACCAACCCGAAAGAAGATTTGAAAGGTATCACCACCCGAAGTGGTGTGGCATATCAAGGACCCGCGATTCCTTCTACTTTATCTTCTCCTCCGAAAATGATGAATCGTGATACCGAGGTTACAAAGGATACAATGCTTCCTACTAATAACAGAAGCACCAAAGACGTCCAACCTCCGGTTATTCCAGTCTAGTCTTAAAATCCAACTTTCGAGCCAGTTGTTACTCCTGTTAGTGCTCCAATGCCTAACCAACGAACATCAATTCCATTTCCTTCAAGGAGAAATGATGAAAGACGCCGTGACAAAGCTAACGATCAAATTGAGAAATTCTTTAAAATCTTTAGAGATTTGAGTTTCGAAATTAGCTTTACGGATGCCTTGACTCTTATGCCGAAATTTGCCTCGACTCTAAAAACTTTAATCGGAAACAAAGAGAAGTTGAGTGAAATGGCTAGAACTCCATTGAATGAGAATTGCTCAGCAGTCATCCTAAACAAGTTACCAAAAAAACTTGGAGACCCTGGCCGATTTCTTATTCCATGTGAATTTTCAGGGATTAATACGTGCAATGCCTTGGCCGATCTTGGCGCAAGCATTAATCTTATGCCATACTCCGTCTGGAAAAATCTCTCTCTTCCCGAACTAACCCCGACTGGTATGACACTAGAGCTAGCAGACCGTTCAATCACTGAACCGATCGGTATCGCCAAAGACGTCCGTTTAATGGTGGGAAAGTTCCAGTTTCCAGCAGATTTTGTGGTCGTAGATTTTGAACCAGACCCCCGAGTACCTTTAATTCTCGGGAGAAGTTTCTTAAAGACCAGTCGTGCATTAATAGATGTTTACGAAGGTGAAATAACCCTTCGTGTTGGCAAAGAGGCCATCACCTTCAATCTGGACCAAACTTCGAGATACACGGCTAATTACAATCATATGACGGCAAACCGAATCGACGTCATTGAATTGGCATGTGAAGAATACTCGCAAGAAGTTCTAGGTTTTTCTGATTCAGTTGCATACGGTAATCCTTCTCCGGATTACGATCCAATTGTTTCAAATTCTTCACCAACACTAACTCCTTTCGGGGATAGTGATTTTCTCCTTCTCGAAGAAGCAAATGCTTTTATAGCTATCAATGACGAGCCAATTTCACGGGAAATTGATGCTACTTACTATGATCCGGAGGGTGACATTCTTATTCTGGAAGCACTTCTCAATAGTGAACCGTTACCTCCTCTTCCGAATCATAAAGATTATTCACCCGGAATCCGGGAAGAACTTAAAGTTGTTGAAGCTAAAACCGTTAAATCATCAATTGATGAGCCTCCCGAGGTTGAACTCAAGGACTTGCCACCTCATTTAGAATACGCATTTTTAGAAGGCGACGACAAGTTGCCCGTCATAATTGCGAAAGACTTGAAGGATGAGGAGAAGGCAGCTCTTATCAAGGTTCTAAAGTCCCACAAGCGAGCCATCGCTTGGAAACTCTCCGATATCAAGGGTGTTGATCCAGAGTTTTGTACTCACAAAATCCTTATGGAAGAGGACTACGAACCAACAGTTCAGAGTCAAAGACGGGTAAACCCAAAGATCTACGACATCATCAAAAAAGAGGTTAAAAAACTCCTTGACGCCGGATTAATTTATCCGATCTCTAACAGTCCATGGGTAAGCTGTGTACCAAAGAAGGGTGGCATAACCGTCGTCAAGAATGATGATAATGATTTGATACCAACTCGATTGGTCACGGGGTGGAGAGTGTGCATTGACTACCGAAAGTTGAATGAGGCCACCCGAAAAGACCATTTCCCATTGCCCTTCATGGATCAAATGCTCGAAAGACTCGCGGGAAACCAATACTATTGTTTCCTCGATGGTTTCTCGGGTTATTTTTAGATTCCTATTGACCCGAAGGATCAAGAGAAGACAACATTCACTTGCCCATACGGAACGTTCGCCTATCGCCGCATGCCTTTTGGGCTATGCAATGCACCCAGCACGTTTCAACGATGTATGATGGCAATCGTCCATGACATGATCGAAAAGACAATGGAAGTATTCATGGATGACTTCTCGGTCTTCGGAGATTCTTTCTCTACATGCCTATCCCATTTGGAAAAAATGTTAAGGCGGTGTGAAGACACCAATTTGTCCCTAAATTGGGAGAAAAGCCATTTTATGGTTAAAGAAGGCATTGTTCTTGGACATAAAATTTCTAAGTCGGGAATTGAGGTCGATCGTGCTAAAGTTGAATTTATAGCCAAGCTCCCCCACCCGACTACTGTGAAAGGTGTCCGTAGTTTTCTTGGGCATGCCGGTTTTTACCGACGTTTCATACAAGACTTTTCGAAAATTGCCCGTCTAATGACCCACTTGCTTGAAAAAGAGACTCCATTTTTCTTCTCAAAAGAGTGTATCGAATCCTTTAATACACTTAAAAGAAAATTGACCGAGGCTCCAATTTTGATTGCTCCCGACTGGGACTTGCCCTTCGAACTAATGTGTGATGCAAGCGACTTTGCAATTGGGGCAGTCCTAGGGCAACGAAAGAACAAGCATTTCCAACCAATTCACTATGCCAGCAAGACAATGACCGAAGCTCAAGCACACTACACTACGACCGAAAAAGAATTACTTGCCGTAGTGTACGCTTTTGAGAAATTCCGGTCATATCTTGTTTTGTCCAAAAGCATAGTGTATACCGACCATTCTGCTATAAAGTATCTCTTTGCTAAAAAGGATGCTAAGGCAAGACTGATGCGGTGGATCCTTTTGCTCCAAGAATTCGATGTTGAGATCCGAGACAAAAAAGGAGCAGAAAATCTTGCCGCCGATCATCTCTCCAGACTTGAGAACCCTCACCAAAATGAGTTCGAGAACAAGGAAATCACGGAAACATTTCCACTCGAAACTCTTGGATCGGTTGCTCTTCGTGATAATAGTACCCCATGGTTTGCTGACTTTGCAAACTACCATGCAGGGAACTTCATTGTCAAGGGAATGTCGACCCAGCAGAAAAACAAGTTTTTCAAAGATGTCAAACATTACTTCTGGGACGACCCCTTTCTATTCAAGATCTGTGCAGACCAAGTAATTAGGCGTTGTGTTTCGGGGCAAGAAGCTTTTGACATTCTTAAAGCTTGCCACAGTGGACCCACTGGGGGACACTACGGTGCCAATTACACCGCTAAAAAGGTCTTCGATTCAGGATTTTATTGGCCCACGATCTACAAGGATGCCCATGACTTTGTCACCCGATGTGACATTTGTCAACGTCAAGGCAAAATTTTGCAACGTGATGAGATGCCACAAAACTCTATCCAAGTTTGCGAAATCTTTGACATTTGGGGCATTGATTTTATGGGGCCGTTCCCGTCTTCAAGAGGGAACAAATACATACTCGTGGCAGTCGATTACTTATCAAAATGGGTTGAAGCAAAAGCGCTCCCCACCAATGATGCCCGAGTTGTTTGCAAATTTCTTAAGACTCTCTTTTCCAGATTTGGTGCCCCTCGTGCAATCATAAGTGATCGCGGAACCCATTTTTGCAATGACCAATTTTCAAAGGTCATGCTTAAATACGGAGTCACTCATCGTCTCTCCACCGCGTATCATCCACAAACAAGTGGACAAGTTGAGGTATCAAATCGTGGCTTGAAAAGAATTCTTGAAAGGACCATAGGCAAAAATCGTGCCTCTTGGTCGGACAAACTGGATGACGCACTTTGGGCCTTCCGTACAGCTTACAAAACACCCATATAAGCTTGTATATGGAAAGGCATGTCATCTACCGATTGAGTTGGAGCACAAAGCTTACTGGGCCCTTAAGCATACAAACTTTGATATCAAAACCGCGGGTGATCACAGAAAAGTTCAGCTCAACGAACTTAATGAACTTCGTGATCATGCCTATTAAAACTCTTTCATCTATAAAGAGAAAACAAAGAGAATCCATGACTCCAAGATCAAAAATCGCGTTTTCAACGTCGGTGATCGAGTCCTCCTCTTTAACTCTGGATTGAAGATTTTCTCGGGCAAGCTTAAGACCCGCTAGAGTGGACCATTCACTGTAACCCAAGTTTTTCTGTATGGCACCATCGAGTTATCCCAAAACTCCGGGCCAAACTTCAAAGTAAATGGTCATTGTTTGAAGCACTACTTTGGAGGAGATGTACCAACCGAGGTTGTCCCGGATCTCCAAACCTTCCCCAAGGACCAATAAATTCGGGGAATCGGGTCAAGCGTAGCGACCTTAAACAAGCGCTTCGTGGGAGGCACCCCATGCTTATCAGTATGTATTAATAAATAAATGTTTTTGTGTGAGGAGTGCTTACATTTTCCATTACCCTGTGGGTTTTGTCCATGTTTTTTGTAGCATTGTGTTTCTAATGTCCAAAGATTTTCCCGGATTGTGAAGACTCCCGTGCTCGCATATCCACAAGAGTTTCACATCCTCAGCTTCATTTTGGGAATACCAGTGTCCAAATCTAATCGACTAACGTTTTATCTTTTGGCACACTTCATAAACGGCCTTAGATTTGCGTAGGTACCCTTTGAAACATCGAGGACGATGTTTAGTTCTAGTATGGGGGGGATCTTCGATTTGATTTTTGCCTGCAGTCGTTGTTATCACGCAATCCCGTTTTTACCACCAAATTTTTGCAAAAATACCAAAAAAATTGAAAAATTTAAAAAAAAATTCAAAAATAAAATAAGTGTTTTGTCACAGTTTTGACTTTCCTAATGGGTAGAATGAGAATAATTTTTGACTCGATCGGCGATGTGAGCCCCTTAACTAGTTCCTCAACTACCGCTTGTAGCTAAGCTTTTACGAATACTATTGCTTCGAATTATTTAATAAGGTGAAAACAAGAAGTGATAGAGTTAAATATAAGTTTATGTGCTGAGCAAGATTCTTCTAAAACTTATATGAGTAACTTGTGGTATCTTCTTCTCCCCATTAGCTCCTAAACACCTATTCATACGTGCTGCCCTCATTTTAATTCACCTAAGCAATCATGTTTTCATAAAAACTTAAATTTGTAACTTGATTCTTTAAAGCGAGATTTTTATGTTCTTAGTAATTTGAAAGTTAAAATGCCAAAGAAGCATGAATGAAGTATGAATGCAAAAATGCATAATATGAAATTATGCCAAGAAGCATACATTTGAATATAGGAACAAGTAAAGAGATGTGCCTGATATCCCACTACTCCGCTAACCACGAGGTGTGGAGTACAAACTAAGAAATCTTAACTTCTAAGGGATTTGGTGTGTTGTGATATCTCAGCACCAGGAAGCGATGTCTAGGTAAGGTTCAAATAAAACACCTATCCTAGCCATTTTATGGAAAAGGTGTTGATGTGATTTCCCAGCACGCTAGCAACGGGTAGTTTCAAACTAAGAACACCGTCGTATGTGGTTGTGAATATCCTACTAGGGAGGCGAGTCCTAGGTAGTGTTCAAACAAAGTCAACCGCATTCCTAGCTTTAAGAACTTATGATTATAATGTTTGATGAAGATGTTGCAAAAAGAGTTCAACAATAACATTTCGTTCTTTTAAAATCAAGTTACAAGGTCTAATAAAGTTGTTGCGTTAATCATGATTCTCTTGAATTACTACTATGGAAAATAATTGATCTATGATAGAGTGAAATGAGTACCACACATTTAAATCATAACATTCATGTGTGGAGTTAAAAGTTCACGTGATAGGGCATAAGTATGAGTGCTTAGCCATTAGACTTATATGTTGACAAATGATCTTGTATTAATTGCTTGGTTTGAACTAGTGAAAAATTAGGGACGATGTAATGTTATCCATTCGGACATCCTTAGATCTTTCTATGGGCGTTTCTCATCTATGATCCCAAAGTTGATTTAATAAAGGAAGTCAAAACAGGAAGTCGAGAAAAGAAAAGGAAATCCAAAAATATTAGGGATAGTAATGAATATCATAAAAAAATGGTGAACACGGGACTTGTCGAACTTTTGATTCTTAAGTTCCCCTTGACGAACAATTAGCAACAATCAGGTATTAGTCGAAAGGGAATTGAGATTCTTTAGTTTTCGTAAATGTTTCCTTCATAACAATGCGTGAGAACACGGGCAATACCTAGAATGGGGATTTGGTATGTTTAATTACCACATACCATTTAACCATTTAAAAACAAGAAGTTAAAATAACCAAAAACGGACTTAAAATGCCAAATATATGCTTGTTTTGCTAATTGTGATGTGCAGGAACGGATATCTAAGAAAAGGACGAAAAAACGAAGCCAAAACTGACAAAACCGGACACGGAATGGAAAAGCATGGAAAAGACACAAGCTCAAGTCAAAGCCCAAGTGTCAAAAAGTCAACCCAAGTCAACCCGACAATAATCCAAAGGTCACAAGTTAAGAAAAATAAGTTTGAGGGTTTAAATTTGCCAAATCCCTAAACTTATTAAATTGAAGAAATAAAGGAGAAAGAAGTTTGAGGGACCCAATCTAGCCAATTTGGGAAAGTTAAACCGCAAGGGCCAAAGCTGCCAAGGTCAAATTCCCATAACTAACAAGGACGTGTACTGCAACAACCAATATAACCCTCAAGGGGTATTTTTGCCAAGTCCTCAAACTTTTAACACCACAAGGACGTGTGGTGCAACAACCCTTATATCCATGAAGGGCCAAACTTGCCAATTTCCCAAAACTTTTGCCCTGTCACTCCTAACCTTTTTATAACCCCTTTTCCCACCCAATTTCCCCCCCCCCCCCCAAACAAGTCACGGGTTTCTCCACCCCGTTTTATCCTATAACCCCAATTCCACCATGGATAAACCTTTCCCCCCTCCTCCACTAAACTTTCCCAGCTACAAAAATGCCAACTTGGCAATCCCCCATTTTCCAAGAACCATTTTTGATGGTGATGATGACTTGGGATTATAATTAAGGGCTGGGATTTGTCTTGGATTACACTCACACAACAAACACAAGGTGTTTTTGTGTCTACAAAGTAACACACCAGCAAGAAGACCAAGGAGAAACCCTAGCTCGTTTTTTTTACTATTTAAGCATTGTAAGCCATTGAGGCAAAGTGTGTAGTTTTTAGTTTTTAAAAAAAGTTTTAAGTGTATTAAGTTTTCAGTTTTAGTCTTTTATGTACTTGTATTTCACCTTTTAATGAAAATTCAGTTCCTTTAATATTTGTGTTCTAAATTGCAAAAGTCTCTTAAAAACTTTTAAGCTTTCATTTAAGCAATCTCTATAACCTGTTTTGAACTATTTTACAAGTCTTTAAGAAAAATTCAAAAGAGAAAAACATAGGTACTAGTTAGAATCAATATGGATAATAGCATATTTGGAAGGCTTATTGGGATTGCTTTAGTTTTAAGCTTATTTATAAGCTTGGGTAGGTTTTAGAGCTTATTAGGTTTCAAAAACCCTGTTTTGAGCAAGGGTTAGAGGTATATTCCTTTTTAATTTTGCTTAAAAAGTACTGTAGCAATTGCTTATCTAGCTTATTCTTAGCTTATTAATGTCTTGTGTGCTTATTTATGTTCATTAATGCTTAAGGGTGCTTCCTAGTTACTTTTCATTTCATTCAAGCATTTGATCCAAAACAGTCAAAATAACTTACTTCTGTCACTACTTATTAACTTTTAAAGTGCTTATTTATTTAGACTTGTTCATAACTTTATTGCTATTAATGTGCTAGTATAGTAGTTTTTTAAAATAATAAGCATAATACAGATCTTGTGTGTTTTAAAAAATCTTTTTAAGAAATTACAGGGTGTTTGGGTAACAAAGAAAGACGGACAAAATGGTTTTGGTAGGGTTTGGGTCCATAATGGTAGATTTTAGCTTAAGTATTTTAAGCGCATCTAAGTCTGTTTTTAAAAAGTTTTTAAGTTTTAAAAATGTTTTTCAAAGTTTTCTAAGTCACCCTTGAAACTGTTGGTTTTAAAAATGAGATATAATGGCTTAATTGGTTAAGCCATTATAATCTTGAGTTGTGGTGTCAAAAGTGTGTCTTTTGTGTCTAAACAGGTTGTAAACAAGAGCTTTAAGTCATTTGACCTTGTTTAGTCAAAACTGCCAAGAGTGAAGTGTCATTTTTAAAAAAAAAAACAAAAAGTCCCTTTTTCATTCTCTAAAATCAGCAAGTTTAAATGGTTTTTGGAAGTTTAAAAAATAATAAAATTTGTGCACAATCCTATTTCCTAGTGTACCGAATCTGTTTCAACTTTCTTTTTCCATTTAGCTTATTTGACAGCTTAAAATAAGCTGTCAAATTAAGCACTTGTCCTTGGTTTAATCTCCCCTGGTGCTAGGGGGTGAACTTTAAGCCCACCCATCTAGCTTATTAGTTCACTTGAGCATGAGTTATTGGCTTTTCTAAAAAGCCCAATAAGTCTCGTGTTAAAATCCTTCATTCAAGTCATTAAGAACCTCTTTTGGATAGCATATGTTTAAGCTCACAGTACCCTTTGACTGTTTATGCTAGCTAGTTTAGGTATTGCTTGTTTTCATTCTGGCTTATTGAGCTTATTTGATTCCTAGTAGCTTATTTTGTTAGTATAGTTAGTTGTGCCTATCGTATTTTCCTCTTTTCTTTAGCTTATTTAAGTGTGACATACAAGAAGCTCTAAGCCTCTTTGTTTTTAAGCGTAGTTTAGCTTCTGTCTAAGTTAAGCTCTTTAAGCTTATTTAGTTTTAGTTTTTAGCTTTTTAGTGCTTATTTAGGATAAGCTAGCCAATTCTTTTAGCTTATTTGTCCAAGTTTTAGCTTGTTAGTCTAAATGTCCAAGACTAGCTAGTTAAGCCATTTACTCACTTTAGCCTACAGCGATTTTAAAAGCCCATTTACAGCTTATTTATAATCTTTCCCACAAAAACTATGTAGTTTGAAAATTGTTTAAGACTCATCGAGCTCCACAACTTTGTTTTTCACCAAAGTTTTTTCCAAAAAAAAAAAGGGGAAGACAAGTGTGGTGACCCGGGTGAGCAAGACTCGAACCCCGACTCAACCTCGATACATCCCCCTTTAACACACCCACTACCCCGCTGCGCCCTTGGGACTTTTACGTTAGTATCCCAAGGGCCTTGGTATTTAAGGGTGTTTTTGGCTTTTTAGTCAATAAGCTGTTACAGCTTATTTACGGGCTTATTTATAAGCAAACTTTAGGTTTCTTATTTTTCGTAGGTTTATTATAGTGTCTAGTATTTTTAGTAAAATTTTCAGAATTTTTCAAAGTCGTTTAGTATTTTTTATAATTTAATTTCGTTAAAAGTTTAAAAAATTCATAAAAAAATACAAAAATTATCAAAAAAATATTTTTCTTTTTTAGAAAATTTTATTTAGTCATATAGTTTGTAGGAAAAATATAAAAATTTTCGTAGGGTCATTTTTATACTATTGGATTTTAAAGAAAAAAACGGGTTTTTCGGGCGGTTTTTTTGTCTTGACGCTTCGTTTTTGGGTCCAAACGACCTCGTTTTCAGTCTAGTCTTTTTCAATTCTTCGTATATTTGTCACCCTAGAGTAGTTTAGAAGTGAAAATATCCCGTAGGTTAATTTTGAAGATTTTAGTTTTTCTCCGTTCCCCCATTTGTTTCTGATCGTGCTCTCGTTTCCTAGCTTAATTTCGTAATTTTTAGGTTTTTCTTAAACGTTTTTGTTTGTTATTGTTTAATTTAGCTTTCCACACTCTCAAATCATTCTCTCCTTCAAACTCAAATCTTCCGACTGTATCGATTTTCCAGCACAGCCTCATTGGGGATTAACGACCCGAATAGTCTATACTACTTCTCCGTTTTTTTATAGATCTTGTTGATTTTTAGAGAAACGGTAACTATATTTTATATTTTATCATATATATATATTTAGTATCAAATTTAACAATCAGCTACCGTAAAGTAAGATTGTGATTATTTGGTTCAAGATGTCTACTCAAATATCCCGTATAAAATTAGATTGTAAATAAACTTGTGAAAAACCAAAAATAATCTTCTTTTTCTTCTTATCCATTTATTTCTTTTCTTAACCCTCTAATTTGTTTAATTCTTATGGCGTCACTCGATCATCGTTTGAACCCCCTCTTCTCAATTAAAGAATGCATGTCTTGTGGAGCTTTGTACACTAGAAACTATGGTTGTTCAAAAGGGAGTCTTGAAGACAAGATTCTTGTTCCCATACCCGACTCGTCTCAACACCCCCCTCAGAATTACGCAACTTGTGGAAACCCGGTAGATGGTTTATATTGTCGACCTTGTGCTTTTGTGCGAAAATGTTTGAATGAAGGTTGGTATACAATTCATGATGAAAACAAAATTCTAAACACTTCTGAGTCATCCAATGACAACACCGACGTTGTTAATGCTCATCGAGAACCATTCGTCTTCAATCAAGACCCCGGTGTAAATTCTTCGCAAAGTCCTCTACAAATTAACCACAATTGTTGTTACAAGTGTGGTGATTTGTTAGACGGTATCTTTTGTCAACAATGTACTTGCAAGTCTTGTGGGAACGGTGCTCATATTGGTTATAATTGTCCACCAAAAGCTCCGATTATCTCTAATCCGGAACCATGCAATCAAACCATTGATGAGTTCCCACAAACTTTGCCAAGTGTTCATCCGACATGCAATTCTGGAGATGAGAATTCATTCACTTATGATTCCAAACCTAATTTTGTTGATGATTCTCTTAACGTTTTCAACCCACCTCTACAACCTCTTATGTATTCTTGTGAATTTTGCGGGAACGATGCTAGATATGGTCACTATTGTACACCTCAAGTTCCGTTCATCTATCCGGAACCGTGTTACAATCAAGATTTTAATTTCCCGTAAGATTTTCATGATTTTCAACAACAATATCTTTGTTGTAAAAATTGCGGGGGCCCTCATGAAACTTTTCAATGTCAACCAATGAATGAAGATTATTATGAGCAAAATTCTTGTGATGATCCTAATTCTTTTGGTTTTGACCAATTTTAATCCCCGCAATATACCGCCAATCATCCAATCTTAAATGCTCAGAATGAGTTTCTCAATTCTCAAAATAAGCTTATGGAGCAAATGACATCCATATGTGATATGATTGGTCAAATTATGCAAAAGAAGAAAGGCGAATTGTAGAAGATCAAGCAGTTGAAGATTGATATTGGAAGATTCCCATTTGCTATGATGATGACGAGGACTATACCATTGCAATCACACCCGTTTTATCAACCAAGGAGGCCGTTGACTCTCTAAGTATGGAGGATGAGCATCTTGACACTACTCCAACAACGGAATCAGACGAAGTAATAAAGTCTAGTTTCGAGAACCTTGTCCAAATCCCAAGTGAGTTCGAGGGTATTTTCGAAGATACGTGTGATGTGCTCGTTTGTGAAAATCCTTCCACTTTTGATGCTTTGAGCAATCATTCTAAGATTTTATCCGATTCTAACAATGATGGTACTTCAAGTGATGACGATTCTTATGAGAACATCGAGTACGTTGAAGCATCACCTCTTAGTTTGGAGATCGATAGCTTAGAGGAGGTGAATAAAGATCACAAGACGAGAAAGAGTTTGACTTAGAGATATTTTTCAATCCAAGACGTTATCTACTGAGAAATTGTTGAACATTAGTCATCTTGTTACTAATATCGAATCTTTGAAAGATAAACCTACTCCTGATCGTGTGCTCAAGACTCCCTCTTTATTTCCTAATCCCATTGTGGATAGTGATTCGTTCTTTGAGGAGTCTGATACTTCTTTCTCTTCTTCAGATAACTCTTTACCTGAATTCGAGACTTTTAATGATCATTGCGGAAGAGACGGAAGTGGCAGAACATTAACTCATGCTAATAACTCATCATCACCGAGTATGATTCATTTCTTTTGCGATTGAGACCTCGAGATCAGGGAGGGTTGTGACTGTCATATGTATATCTAATAACCCTCTTTTGGAACTTCCCATGTTTGAATCATTTCATTTTGATCCGTCATTTCCTCGTCATCATTCGGAACCACCAGATGTTGAGATTAGCTTAATGATTGAGAGCAATGCACTCGTGATAAACAATGTTGATGAGCTTAATGAAGATGAATGTTTTGACCCAAGGGGGGAGATGAGATTAATATTGGGAGAAGACGATTCCATTACACAATTGTCATTCGGAGAACTTTTCTTTCCGTTTCTCACTTAACCCTGAGGTTTCTTCTCCCTTTACTTTCCTCCCACCAGGAGAGTGAAGACAACCAATTGTTGACCCCCGACATCTCATTGAGTTATCTCAACCCGATGGTCCAAACTTTAAGGTGAATGGTCATCGTGTGAAGCATTACTTCGGAGGGGACTTACCACCAAAGGTAGTCCAGGATCTCCACACTCTCCCTAAGGACGAATGAATTCAGGGATCGAGTCAAGCTATGTGACTCGGTTACCAAAAACAAAGCGCTTCGTGGGAGGCACCCCATGCTTATCCATTTTCTATTTTCTTTCTAGCTTCTAAATGTGTTGTGAGGAGGCTTGTACTCTTCCGATCTTTGTGTTTGTTGTTTGTTGTGATTGTTTGCAGGATTTACCCAAAATTTTCTGAAGTCTCTTGTGTTCGGTGTTTTGTCCCGGTCCACTCGAGCTTCCTAGCCTTTGCTTGCCATTAGTTTGGGGAAATCCGATATCCTAAAGATTATTATCGACTAACATTTATCTTTTAGCACACTTGATAAACGGCTAAAGATTTTTGTGATACTTTCTTCATGTTTGAGTTATGCATTAGACTTTTTGAGTTCTAGTATGGGGTTTTTTATCTTCGATATGATCTTACCTACTTTTACCCGTTGTTCTCACGTACCCCGTTTTCCCACCAAAATTTTCAAAAATATGAAAATTTTTAAATTTTCAAAAATAAAATAAGTGTTTTTGTCACAATTTTGACTTTCTTGCTGGGTAGAATAAGAATAAATTTTGACCCGATCGAGCATGTTGAGCTCTAGCTTGTTCCTTAACTTTTAGGCTAAGCGTTCGCGAATCTTCGCGAAGAACGAAAAATGATAGAGTTAAATATGAGTGAGATGCTAAACAAGGATTAGTTGGAAATCTTAAGAGCTCATGTATGTAACTTGTTGTTTTTTCTCCCATAAGCTCTTAACCGGATTAAAATACGTGTTGTTTTGGAGATTAAACTTAAATCAACAATTTTTTATGTAATATATAGCAAAAATTTTAGTCTTAGTTCAACTTTATACTTGAATTTTTCAAAAAGAAGTCTTCTCTATATAAGATAAAAAAAAATAATAATAAAAATAAAAATAAAAAATGAATGATAAAATGATAAAAAAATATAATAATTATAAAAGTTGTGGGCTGATAAAAGTTTACTACCTCTTGCCGGCTCACAACCGATGTTGCAGCCTTCTAAAAGGTCGAGGATTACAATTGCATAAATGTTTAATATTAAGTTTATATTAATAAATTGATTTCTTTTTGTTAATTCAAATATGCTTTTGAACTTTGACTATTCTATTTTATAAGCTATGTATATTCGGGAAACCAAAGAGTTTTTGAAACCTAAGGTTCGTGAGTCCCGATACTAGTCTCTGTGGGGTGTCAAAAGCCTGGTCACTTAGCCGCAAGGTTGGGATGTGCCGAGACGAAAGTCGCTACATGGGATGATCTTGCCTTCAAACTCATTACTTTTTTGGTGGAGCGTGACGCATAGAAATTTTGCAAATCGTTTGATCTAAGGTTGAAATTCGAAATAAGCACATTCACCTAAGATATAATAATTGTCGGGAGCGGAAAGTTTCACAAGGTACAAATAAGAGTAGTATTAGCATCTTAACTTGTGTTTAACGGTGATTTCGTTTTTAAGCTTGGTTTAGGACAAGTGAAAAGTCGAGAACGATGAATTTATCCCTTTTTGGGCATTTTAGGATTAAAGTGCTTCTTGTTCCGTGACCCTAAAAGTTATAAAAATAACAAAAGTCAAACGTTCTAGTTAGTTGCTTAATATGAAAAGTACAAAAAAATGAGAAAAAATAAAAATACAAAAATATGTGTGGGAATAGCGTGAATATTTAAAAATGGTAAAAACGGGGCTTTTCAAAGCTATTGATTATTTAATTCCCCTTGATGAACACTTAGCTACTTTTCGAGGTAATTAGTCGAGGGGGATTGAGATTCTTAGTTTTCTAAAGTGTTTACTTATGGCATTGCGTGAGGACACGACAATAGTTTAGTATGGGGGATTTTTGGTATGTGCTTAATTACACATAGCTTTTACCTTTAAAAACGAGCCTAAATGACCAAAACCGGACATAAATGCCAAATATATGTGTGTTTTGCTATTTTTGATGTGCATGTAACGGATATTCACTAAAGGATAAAAATCAAGCCAAAACGGACAAAACTAAGCACGGAATGGAAAGACCGTAACAAAGTCAAAGTCAACAAAGTCAAAGTCAACAAAAGTCAAAAGTCAAAGACGAAGCCGATATCGAAGAAATACTTAATGGGCCAACCCGTACCCATCTAATGGGCCGGGTCAGCCCATTAAGCATATAGAAGACTTAAGCTTACTTATAATAAGCCTTAAATCCATTTTGTGGCCCAATGTCCCTTTATACATAAACCGGCCCAAACAAGAGCCCAAATACACATAACATTGTTAGTCCTCAAGGACTGACATTGTTAGTCCAAAAGGACTAACGATGCAATAACTTACCAAAATCAGGACAAACGCCTGTTATCTTTTAATTCACCAAATATCTTTCCTGCCCAAACAACCCCAGTATTGTTCATCTGTCTTCTTCACCTCAACCTCTGCACCATCAAACAAACACATCATTTTCCATCAACCCTACATCAAACACCACTTCACATGGACCAATTGCCACCTTAGCAATCCTCTTAAACACCATTAGCTGCAAGAGAAGAAGACAAAAATTGAAGGGTTGAGATCATCCCCTTGGAGAGCACTCAAATTGGATGGCTTAGATGATGACATCGAGCTCTCTCACACATGAAACATACCTTTCCATTGTCTCAGTAAAGAAACACAAGTCCAAGACCCAAGACCTTGAAGTTTTTCTATATAAATAGGACATTGTAAGCCTTTGATGGCATCTAGTTTTTTTTTAAGTTTTAGTTTTCAGCTTATATTAATTTATTGTGCCTGTTTTAAAAAGTTT